>WOVY01005989.1:0-20229 GCA_013436015.1 Rhipicephalus annulatus | reverse complement strand
AAATTTGAATGCTTGGGACCAAGCACCCCGGACATAGTTTTTAAGCTTTCAGGTTGACACTTACAATGCTAGTAATATAAAATCAGTAGACCATTATATTTCAATTTAAGGATTATGAAACAAAGCTACAAATTACCGTAAAAAGTTGGAAACAAAATATTTCATGGTGAGGGGTCTCCTTAAAAGGAGGTAAGGTAGGGAAATGACATATGTAAGTTCCAGCATAATATCTAAGAAACAGCTGCAAGTATTCTCATAAAATTTTACGTGCTCACGAAAAATGCCACTGGGTATCTTCTGACGCCCTTTATTATGCCTAGGTTGCTTATCCTTTATATAGCCCACTCCCAAATTTTAAAGGTGTTCACTTATTCAAGTTCCTTTCTCTGCAACAGCAAAATGAATGTAACCATATTTTCTAATTGTGGCTCACGCATACAAAGTTTTATAAAAATCAATTTAGTAAATTTTGAGAAAAGGTAGGTTGAAGTTGAAAAAATTTACAGAAAACGCACTTTGAGAAAAAACTAAGTTTTACATCCACATACTGCTTACGGGAGAGGGCGCGTGGCACACTTCGGTGCGGAATTTAAACTGCGTGGAGTGGCTGCTCAACGTCGGGCTTCAACAGCTTGTTCCTCAGAGTACAGTGAATTTTTTGGTGTCAAAACTGCAAATTCAATTTTTTGCTGGGTTAACCCTACCATACCTTTTAAGAGCAGCTGTCACACTGAAGAATGGGCAAACAGTACCATGCTAGGCAGGGAAGTGATGACACAGCTGGCCGTCCTTGCCCAAACGGGTAGTGAAGAGCAAGTGTCTAGGAGGGCTGCTTCATTGTCAGTCCTGGTAGACGCCACTGCCAAGGAACCGGGCCAGCCGTGCTGGAAAAGTAGCTGGCGAACAACCTTCTTGCAGCACCTGCATCACCATTGCAGTTTCGTTCCGTGTTAGAGCCATAGCAAAAAAAACTGTTGTCTGGCACATGTAGCACCATGGCCGCCAGCGCCCTCCAACAACGTTTCCGAAACTGTCTTCGGTGTGCAAGAATTGATGGGCATGTAGGTTGTACAGAGTAAGGAATTTGTGGAGGACACAGGCGCCCTTCACCACGAAGTCCACATGGCTGAGGTGCAGGTTGATTGTGCGAAGCAGTATCTCCACCTGGCAGCAGTGATGACGAAGGCAGTTTCTGCACAGCGTCTGCAGAGAAAAAGAAAAATGTTGCAACAGCGAATGAAGACGTGACACACTATGGTGCCATCAAGGCAATGGGAAGTGCTTGCAAATATAAAGTAGTGGTGTGGTAATGCCGAGTAGTTGTGACAGATGAGCCATTTGTCACAATGTGATGAAAGACTATTTCATTTGTGCAATACTTTCTCCATTTTCTACAACCCACTGTGAGAAAATAGTGTGAAATTGGGATGAAGGAATGAACAATCCAAGTTCCGAGTTCTTTCGCCGTCACCATGTTGTTCACTGTTTTCGCAGTACGATGTACCAGCTGTGCCTTCATTACACCATTCTGTTACAGGCCGCTGCACTTGAGTATTGTACTGTAATAGTATAGTGCTCTACATTTCTATATAGAGACAGCAAGTGTTCAACCAAATTTATTTTCATTAACCCGGTGTCGGCACCATCACGTATGACTGAGAAAGATGGAACACCAGACAAGGGCATTATTGTCAACGGCAGTAGCACTATGAAACTTCGGCTTGTGTACTCAGTGTTAGCAAAAGGCACTCTTTGTCCATTTCTGCATCACCAGTTTTTTTTAATGTTCACCGGAGTAGAACTACTGAACTTGCTTGTATCACCACTACAACCTTGAAGTTTTTAACCTATGCTGGGTTGATTATTTTGAACCTTGTGGTACAGTAGTACGAGAGATGCTCTACAATGGCTGAAATAGACGCTGGAGTGAATAGAATAATACAGGAGTTTCTAAATGCATCGGTCTTCACTGTCCAAGCTACGAATTTGATCATGTGATCAATGATTACAATTTCCCGTGAAATGTGAAACCTTACGGTGGTCATCACGTAAAGAACACTTTTTCATGATGTGCGCTCAGAAGGAAGTTGCTGCCCACCGCATGATAATATGAGGTGACCTGCAAACGCAAGTTGATTGCGATCTTCGCTCAGCAATATGTGGCAGTAAGTCAAAGCATTCGAGGAGCTGTCGTAATAAATCAACCTCAAATGCTGTAATACACAAGTATTTATGATGAGTGTGCACAGGCATGAAGTCATGCAACTTTATCACAAGCCTCATCGTACAAATTTCTCACTGAAACACATGGTGTGTGCACCTGCTATACAAAGACTAACTGCAGGTAGATGTATCCAACATATTGTGCTACTTGCTGGTGATTATTTAGCACAAGTCAACCCTGCACAGGGAGCTTTTTTTGTGAAGTGATCGTAACGCTTTATTTTTCAGGGACACAATCTTTTCAGCAATAAGATAATGCAGAGTATCTCCTAAAACCGGCTACTACTGCCCTGTTTGAAATTTTCATTTCATGTACGCAGTTTGATCAGAAAATAGTGCCTATTTTGTGGTAACTGGTGCACCAGCACTCTTTTTCCACGCAGAAAAGTTCTGCAAATGCCCTTGGTTGACAAAGACCCACAGGTTAAGCTATCGTGTTCAATCGCACGTGATGGGCTTTTTTTGCGAATGAAGGCTATGAAGACATAGAGGTCAACAAATCAGAGAAACAATCCAATACTTTGCTCGGCTGAGCCTGTAGTTGAAAATCCTCTTAGTGTCATTGAGGCGTTTTGCGGGTGAGACTGATGAAGTTCTTACGAAGCTGGAATGCCTCGTCTCCCACAAAGGCTTAAGGCACACTTGTGGAAGTGCCTCGTAGGCTGCCAACTCCTGAATGTCAAGGTGGCCTTTAGAGAGGTCGTGACCAAAGTATGGTTCCTTGAAAGTTTCCCCATCGCTTTGGCGGCCTTCTGACCGACGTCCACAAGCACATATTTGCAATCGCTGTCCACCACAGCCATCAGCACTATGAAAATGTGCCCTGAAACAACAAACACAAAAAAATTCAGATCATGACCTATCTGTACACCCACAGTGAACACAACAGTACTATAATTACTATCAATGTTAAGGTTTCACGTATCTTCAAAATGTGGCATATATAACAACTATTTGCTTAAACGGAGGCAGTCAATCTGGTGATTTACTGCACTAAATTTGTACAGTACACACCAAGTTACTAAAGCCGCCTAAAGTCAGGTAAGACACAATACCAATTGTGTATGCTTCACACCATTGTGTCCTCTCTAGCTTTGTAAACCCTGTAATTTTACTGCAGTTTAGAATCATCCAAAAACTAACTAAGACCAATACATAATTTGCCAATCTGATGATTCAGTTTTCTGATCTGCCCTCTTCTATGTTCTGTTGCACTTATCAGCTACAGTATTGTGTAAACATAAATGAAAAATGTAGCTGAGAATACACAGGGAGAATCCAGGTGAGCTTTACATTATAGATGAAGAATTTGCTGCCAGATTTTGGAGAAAACATACAATAGCTACATGCTTCCTCTCAACAGCACCCAAGCTGTTTGGGAACTGCCACCGTGAATTAAATCCTTCGGCAATACATTCCAGTCTGCTTTGGTAGGTGTCTGGAAGTACAAACAAAAAATGTCATACTTCAACAAAAAAGAACCTATCATGTGACAAACAAATATACAGAGAGCACAATATTAAAAGCGGTGATCTTAAATGGGGTTCAGCAGAACGCGTTTGAATAAAAGCCAAGTACTTTACACTGCTGTCATGCGACTCGCGCCACTTTTCTTTCTCTCATTGCAAGGGTCCCTCATTAAACAGAGGCAGTTAATCTGGTGATATACTGCACTAAAGTTGTACAGTACCCCAAACTACGAAAGACGCATGAAGTAGGAAGGACGCATAAAGTTAGGAAAGGCGCAACACCACAGATGTGTGCTTCACACCATCTGTCCTCTCTAGCTTTGTGAACCCTGTAATTTTACTGCAGTTTTGAATCGTCCAAAAACCAACTAGATTTATACCTCATTTTGCCCATTTGGTGATTTCAGTTTCTGATCTCCTCTTCTATGTTCATGTTGCACTTATCAGCTACAGTATTTGTGTAAGCATAGATGAAAAATTTAGCTGAGGATGCACAGACAGAATCCAGGTGAGTCCACTAAGCTCCCCAACAATTCATGGCTGAGAAAAAATAACTTAAACATTTTTCTGGGCTAGTTAAATATGAAACTCTGATGAATTTGCAGTGCTTATGCAAAAAAGGAGAAAAACACAGACACAGAATAAAGAAAAATATTGAATTATGCTGTAAAATATGTTCAATTTACAGACGTCTTCTAACATTGTTAAGACACATGACCAGTAAAACTACACATTTCATCATCATTACATCCTGGCGAATCACAGAGCAAGCATAGCTTGCTGGTATCCTGGTAGGAATTTAGAGAAATGTTGGCCTGGGCTTATGACATTGTGAGAAGGTATGTTAGATTGCAAAAAAAGGGATACAAAGAGTTGGGAACTGCAGCCAAGTATACAAAAGGTTACGTGCACTGAGTGGTATGAGTGTACATGCACGTTTTTGAAACACATGCAAGATATTAGAAGTACGAAATGCGCAAAAGAGTGGCCTACTCTTTGGGCAGAAGAGTCGTAAGTGAACAGTGTTTCAACAAACCAGCAGGGTGGCAGTGAGCATTTATTCAGGATGCATAAGTTTGCAATGCATATTGTGGTCTATCATGCGTTGCCTGCTTGTATTGGGAAGCGATTAATTGCTGTCTATCCACCATGATGGCTCAAATCTTGGCGTATACCTCAAAGCAACAGAATTCTCTTTACATTCCTTGTTAGTGAGTCAAGCTTTTGTGAACACGTATTGCCAGCCAGCCTAAGGCCAGTCTCCCAACAAGTCCCAAGCACCGGCATGGCTCAGTGGTAGAATACTGGGCTGGCACCCAGGGGACCCGGGTTGGAGCCCAGCTGTGTCATTGGTACTAGGTTTTTTCAGGGGCGAAGCTCCTTATAGCGGCACCCGTTCGTCCATCGTAGCCGTTGTAGTAGTGTGTAACAAGTGTAACACTTTGATCTCCAAGGTGGTGCCGGTGAGATTTCTTCTGTGCGTTGATGAACAATAAAAGATAGTGCTCAATGTACATGCCAATGGCTGCTAAGGAGGAATGAGAGACAGGAGAATTCGACTTTTAGTTAACGCGCACGCTGCGAATTTTTGATTGTTCAACAACGCACAGAAGACAAGAAAGGGTTGCTGCGTTAAACTCGCTGAGCGTAACCTCCTAGCTGTTTGAAAGGTTTAGCGAGCGTTGGGCCGCAGTGCCATAAATACAGTGAACTAGTATATAGCATGAACTCGAGGTGGTTAAAGGTGGGAAGTAGACACGAAGCGCAAGCCGTAAGTAAGTGTTTGTGTGTCTCTTCTTGTTCAGTCTTTGGAATGTCCGCGACATGGCGGTGCTTCTATATGAGAAATGTTTGATGAAAAGATGCGAGATGGTGGTACTTGGAGTGTTCATTAGGTGTACGAACGGACACACAGACAGATGGATGGACGGACGTAGGAGCGGATGCATGGACGAAAGCAGGAACGGACGCACAGATGAATGTGCCGACGCACGAACAGACGCACACATGGTCGGGTGGATGGACGCACAGGTGGCCACATAGACGCACGCATGGATGAACGGAAGCAAGAACGAATGGACGGATGGATGCTTCGCCCCACTATCCATCATTCACTCCGTGAATATGCTGCCATTTTTTATTTTTTTGCTAATTTCGCGCCACGTGATTACGGACACCGGCGGTGGTGGCGGACAACTATGGCACTGCGTCAGACCCGAGTTGGAATCATATAAATGTATACGCCGTAAAACAATTAGTTCAAATTCATATCAAATCAAGTTTTATTATTTCGTAATAGGATGTACGAACAAGAATACACAGAAGGAGGTCGCGTAGTGTACATTGAAATGGGGCGTCCTATGAAATGGAAACACAAGTATTTGGTCAGCAACAACAGTGCTAAACTAAGAGAATACAAGGTTTAAAGAAATGAATTACAGATGTTTATAAATGACGATGCTCTCATATCAACTATATGCAGTCAGATATCTAAATTGTAAAATATATTTATATACTTCTATATAAGTAGCATGACTTAAAAAAACGAGAGACTGAAAAGAGAATGACATGGCGAGGGAGAAATCGGTTAGAATAGTGAGTGTCGCATAACAATTTTTTTTCAATTTATGGCAAAATTTAAGTGGTTTTTGAGTTTTTATTAGAAATGGCACTGTGTTCCATAACTATATGGTCGTAAGGTGAACTGTCTGTTTGCCATAATTAGTTTGTGCTTTGGGCAGAATGAACTTACGCTGCGCAAAACGAGTTGGGTTAGTATTAGTAAAGATGATGAATGAATTGATGATAACAAATATTTGTTCATTAAATACTTTGAAAATAAAAGTGGCGAGGTTGAATTTTACTAGGCTGGCAACATCTAGAATTTTATTATTTTCTTGTAGAATTTGTTTAGCATTGTGGGTGGGTGAACTAGACATGATTAATACCATTGCCTGGTTCTGAATGATTTGTAGTGGTTTCAGATGAGTGGCATACGTGTGACCCCATGGGGTTATGCAGTAAATAATGTTTGAATGCACAATCGTAAAATAAAGGGAGAGCAAGCCAGGACGTTAAAACAATGAACGTGCTCTGATAAGGATGCGTATTCCGTGAGATAACTTCTTTTAGGTTGTGTGACAAGGATTTGAAATTTTAAATGATGGTCAATATTCACCCCTAAGTAAACAAATTCTTTATTTGCCGGTAATGCGTGGTTATTAATGAACATGTGCGGAATGCACAGTGGTAATTTATTTTGCGATGAAAAAAAAGAATTTAGTTTTAGAGGGATTCATAGTAAGTCCATTAGACTTACACCAACCCAACAGGTTATGGAGGAGATTGTTAGGCTCATTGACTACTACTGGTACATTTTCATTAAAGTTCAGAATTCTAGAGTCTTCAGCATATAATATGCACTTGGAAAAGGTACACAATGAGACAGGTCATTCAAATAAATTAAAAATTGCAAGGGGCCCAAAATAGACCCCTGCAGTACACCTATATTAGTAATTTTATGTTTAGAATATGTATACTAACGACTTGATACCTGTCTCGCAAATAGTCCCGTAGCAGCAGTAAAGGAGGACCAGATATGCCAATTGGGTCTAGCTTGAATTTAAGAATGTCATGATCGATGGTATGAAATGCCCGCGTAAAGTAGACAAATAAAGAACCTTCATATTTACCGTCATCGATGGCTTTCTTTAGTGGTCAGTAAGAGATATAAGTGCTAGTTCAGTAGAATAACCTGATCTAAAACCAAATTGATCTGTTGAAAGTGTATCAAATTTGTTTATATATTTTAGCAATCGTTCCTCAATAATTTTTTCAGTGACCTTGTTAAAGAAGGTAAAACGCAGATTGGTCTCTATATGAATACTAATGAGCGATCTCCTTTCTTAAAAACTGGCTTTATTCTACCTCGTTTGAGTTCTCGCGGAAAAATTCCCGTTTTAAACGTGAGGTTGATATTGTGAGACATGACAAGTTATATCGGTTTAAAGCTTAATGTGTCCTGGATGAATGTTATCAAGCCCAGCGCTGGTTATATTTAAATTCTGAATTACTGATGCAACCTCGTCAGGAGCAGTTTGAAACATATAGAATGATTCTGAAAGGTGTTTGGGGCGTATAAAAATTGCTGTACAAGTGGTTGGACATTAGCAAATAAAAAATCACCAAAAGCATCTGCAATCGTAAGTGGCGTATGATAAGTATTACCAATATGAGATATTTGTTATATGTTATCGGTTGCTTGTTTTCTATTCAAAAATGAACTCACTATCTTCCATTTTTTTTCTTTAAGTAAGGATCACATTTAGGTATCTTTTCCTCGTAATATTCGGCATTAGTTTCTTTAGGTTGACCAGACAGCGAGTTGGAAAATCTCTTAAATCACGCACGTAAGTTTGTATTGAAAGGTTGTCTTTCTGTTTTTTTTTAAGTTTTTCACGTGCGCCCATCGTTTTAAGGAGACTTTTGGTGACCCAAGGGTTTCACGGAGATGCCACTTTCTTTTTGCATTTGCGCATTTGAGAGCACGATTGATAATGTGAAAACTTTGTCAGAAATTGTGAGTAAGCTAACTGCGGATCATTGCTATCAAGAAGAAAAGACCAGTCAGCATTGGAAGCAGATTCTAAGAATGACTTTTTGGCAAAAAGAAGTCTCGTGTAGCAATTGGGATATGAATAGTGGGCAGATGTAGTGCGCAGAAAGACAGGGAAGTGGTCCGTAATGTCTGGTGGAAGAACTCCTACCTCAGATGGATACTGAAGATTCGACAATGCATTATTGATAAGAGTGCTGGAACCACCGAGAACAGAGTGAGTAGGAACGCTAATAAGGCATTTGTAACCAAAGCTGTGAAAACAGGGCGAATAACTAACAGAGTACACAGATGAATCAAATAAGTTTAAGCCTATGTCAGCCATAATTCTAACACTATTCTCTGTAGATAGCTTTGTCATCAATGTTGCAAAGTAAACGCAAAACTCAGATTCAGAGGAAGAAGGTGATCCGTAAGTGCAACCGAAAATGAAATTTCTAGTATTTATGTTCAGAAAGTTATGATCGAATTCTAACCGAATTGATTCGCAATTCTTAGTATTTAGCGTGAGGTCGTGTCTGCGTTTGTACGGTATATCAGGTGAGATGTAGATAGCAGCTCCGCCATGATTAAAGGATAGACGGTGGGTGTACTCAGATTTGTACAAAGAGAAAGAATACAAGTTCTTATCAACGTCACATAGCCAGGTTTTTGAGACAGCAATTATCGAAAAGGTAAAAGAAAGGTGGGAAGGAGATTATTAAAGTCATCGCAATGTTTACGGAGGCTGCATGCATTGAAATAAATAACAGAACTATTACTATTCCTGAAAAATTTGTTTAACTCACTCGTGCTGTTATATGAAGCCACGATAGAAGAATGAGAGTAAGGCAGGTACAAATTGAAATCACACTAGTTAACTGCCGCAAAGTCCAAATCCTCATCTATGCGGTACACTTTGATTTTATTAGCTTTTCTGGCTTTGATTGGGCAGTTGCTTATCCACAGAAATTGCCCTTTGTGTTGTTTTTTTCAGAACCAGGGCCTTCGAGAAGAGCACCTTGTTTCGCGGCTCAAGTGCTCACTTGTATAGACAGCACTGTCAGCAGAAGCTTTCACACCGATGTCACTTAGGTCAAGCTTAGCTTTGTGTGCTTTACTGACAAATTTATCTTTTCTTGCTCGCGAACAGAACCTAGCTACGATATTTTTTTGTCTTGAACTTCAGTTGGAACTCGGTGAGCGACATCGAGATCAGTCGCCGTTACCAGGCAACCAATTTTTGTGCCAATGATTTGCATGACTGCAATGCAGTCTTCCCTTTGGGTACAGGGAACGCCCCTCACCTCAACATTGTTCATTCTAGAGTATTGTTCAAGCTCGGCCACCCTTAAGGACAGCGCTATGTTTTCTGATATGAACTTTTTGTTACCTGTTGTAAGCTTCAAGTTTATCATCACGCAGTCTTTCAATAATATCATTTAAGACGTCCAAACTTGATTCCAAGCTTTCTACTTGTTTTTTTAGCTCGACAGCATCAAGACCAGAGAACTGAAGCTTTACCAAAAATTTACCAAGAATATTGTCAGCAAGCTTGCTGCTTTAATTTTAAAATTTAGCCTCAAGTGCATCTAACCGCTTGGCAAGCTCTTCATTCAATGGCATTTTGCAAGAAAAAACGGCAACCAAAACTGTACAAGCAAAAATACACGGAAAAAAGCGGTGGCAATGACGGGGAACAAGTGGAAAAGGTGCGTAAAGTTTCACAAAACTAAGCTGCACACGCAGAGAAAAAATGCGTGAGACGATATGCCGGATGCACCGCTGCTGCCACCAGTGAAGTCTCGGAGATGGCCCTGCTTCTTATGAGCGGTGTTACACGAAGTGAAGACACCTGGCAAACTTGTGGCCAGCCGATGGAGCCGATAACACTAGACGAGCTTATGATCGCCGTTGATCAGAATAATGAGGTTCGCTTTCCACGCGGAAATGTTGACCGCTAGCCGAGATAGCTGCACATGCAGAGAAAAATGCGTGAGACGATAAGCCGGATGCATCGTCGCTGCCACCAGTCTACTTTGCATAATACCGTATTAACACGGCCTAATATACAAGAGATAAGACTGAGTAGTAAGCATACATGTATTGCCTCAGTAAACTTGAATGCATCCCCGTGCTTTTAAATAGATTATTAGACGCTCGTAGTAATTGTTCTATCGTGGCCGAGGAAAAACACGGACGCCGGGCCCAGACAGGAATGAATGCCCCTTTATTGAAGGAATGCTCTGCTTTTAAAGCGCTTCATTGTGACGACGGTCTTACGTCATGGCTCGCTTGATAACCGATATCACACTCTTTCCTTCTTAGTGAAACAACAGTCGTTTATTTCAACTTTCTCTTTCCGTGAAGTCTTCTGTAGCGTATCGCTCAGGAGGCTCACGCGGGTGCCTCGTCGCGGTAATGCTGACGATGACTCGTTGCCTGTAGGAATAGGCTGCTCAACTGCTGGGGAGCTAGACCCGGCCTTGTTAAGCCATGCATTCCGTCTTTTTGTAACTGATGACGCGTCTAGAGGTGGTTCTAGTGCTTGTCGCTGGAGTCTTTGTACTCTGATGAGGTGTCCTGTGTTGTATCTTGTCTTCTTGGCCAAGGTTCTCTTGACACGTTGCCTTTCGACAAGACCTCTCGAGAAGACAAATCCTGCAAAAGGATTCTTGGCACTTTTTATCCTCCTGGGCGGATTCCTCCATCATTATGCGAACCAGTTGCGGATGCCGCATTACTAGGGACGTCGGTCCATACGCTAGTTTTCTTCTGTCGTAAGTGATCCACGTGATTGATGTGTAGTCGCCCTTGAACCCTAATCACGTACGTGACTGGGCTGACAATTCGCTCAACAGTGCCTTTTTGCCATAATACCGGCTCACCACGTGTGGTTTTTACGTACACTCTGTCTCCCACGGAGAAAAATTCAGCGGGTCCTCCATAGCCATTACGTAGCTCCGTGTCTTGTTTCAGGTGTTCCACCTTGTCTCCTGCAAAGCTTGGTTTAAGAAGAGACAATGTAGTTCTGGGCAGGCGCTCAAGGAAATCTTCAGCGGGCGTACTGGAAGTCATCGAGTGTGGGAGTTTCTATTAGAAAAAAGAAATTTGTTGAGACGTTCTTTTACTGTATTCTTCACTCCAGCATGTTGATCGCTCAGAACCTGCTTCAAGAAAGCTTCCTTGGTCGTTCTTACCAGTCTTTCTGCTGCTTCATTAGAAGCGGCATGATAAAGAGGGGTCCTAGTATGCTTGATAACCCTGTGCCTCAAGAACTATTAAACGTCATCCGAAGTAAACTGTGGACCGTTGTCGGTTACAATTTCTTCAGGGTAGCCGTATGCGGTGAATAACGAGTCCAGTTTTTCCAAGGTTCTCGTGGTTGTAGTCGATGGCATGACAAACACTTCAACCCACTTGGAGTACACGTCTACAAGAACGAGTAGATATACACCGTCTTTGACAGCGTAGTCGGCGTGAATCCTCTCCCAGACTTTTGTTTGATGCCGCCAGGGTTGTAGAGGACCTGTCGACTTTGCTGGACGAGTGCTTTGGCAGACTTGACAATTCCGCATGGTTTCTTCTACGTTTTTGCGAGTGAAGGCCACCACATGTACGACGGTGCAAGCATCTTCATACGATTCATTCCTGGGTGTCCCTCACAGCATTGAGAGAACATGAGCTTGCAAAGTTTCTGGCACGATCACCCGATTGCTTCGAGTCAAGAACTCCTGTTCTGCAGACAGGTGATCTCTGTGTGTGAAAAATGGTCGCAGTTCGTCAGGGTAACGCTGTGGCCATCCTGAAAGAACGTAGCTTAAAACACGTGATAGAACAGTGTCTCGCTTTGTTTCTCGAACAACCAGCGGGGTTGCGTCGAAAACAGCTACACACTCCGGTTCGTGCTTGCCCAAACTTGTAGACAGTGGCAGCCGTATCAAAAGTAACTTTAACAAAATTGTGAAAAGAAAAGTGAACAAAAATGTACCTTGGCAACGTTTTTTGACAATTGAATTGACATTACTTTTTATAACATCCCTTTATTTTACTGGGTAATGTTGTCGGGTAATTCTCATTATTAGAGTGGTGAGTAGGCTGACAAAGAAAGTATATGGCATTGATACTTCTTTTGAACACCTAAAAGTTTGAGGACCTTAAAAGGGCGGAAGCTACTTTGAGTAGACCAGAATATTTAGTTAGAGTGAAAAAAAACGTTCACACATTTTTACCAGGTTTTTTAATACATTTTGAGACATAAAAGTGTATGCTGCCAGTAATGTTAAGTACCATTACTTTTGTCACACTATGCACTGTAGCAGGTGTAGTTAGAGTGGTGATAGTGAAGGATTAATCAAGCACGCCACCAACTGCGTTCACATCATGGTCGCGTATTTTAAATATAAACCTGCTGTATAGTAAAAAAATTTTAGAGCATTTATGATTTTATCCAAATCAAGTTAAACCGACTGGGTAAGCGAACCATTTGCATAAAATCAAAAGGCATAAAGTGATTCATGTATTATAACTACGTGAACAATTTCAGCAACGCAGGGCAAAGTGACAACAGTTCTATTAAAGACCCCTCTCATTATAACATGCATGAAAAGCACCACACCAGAATATATTATAGTGCATGTAATATCGAGACTACTAGACTGTCTATTGACCTTTTAGAAGAAGGGTATCTCCTTCACGTTCAAGGGGCAACCACTTATCCTTTTCCTGAGCTTTTCTCTAAATATTTCCTGAATTTCAGATATCATTAGGATTGATTTAGAGGGAACAGATTTTGCTTACGCATTGAAACCTAGTTCTGTATGTAACTGCAATTATAGGTGCCAAACCACCTCAAAATAATTTTTAACATTTAACTTATTTTTTAACTGCAGCAGCACAACTAGCTATGGGTGCCCAAAAAGTAGCTAGAAACAATACCTTTACCTCTTTGAGCCTTTTGGAAGTGTTCAGCTTCTCAGTGCTCACCTTACGACATTTTTTTTAAATACGTGTTTGTGTGCCCACTGCTCTTGCTCCTTGTACAGTGAGGAGGAGCACATGGCAAGAAGAGACAAGAAAGAAGCGTAGCGAAAAAAGCGAAATAAGCGAGGACCTCTTTTGTATCGTACAATGTGTGTAACATTACTATTGCGACAACATATAGAATAATTATCACGGCTATGGATCCATTGTAGAGTCATACACAGCTGCAACACCACGACTAAATTTCAACATTGTGTTGGTTTAGGATCCCTTTAGAGTGGCAAGCTAATGATATCTGCATTTGTTTGGCACATATTAAGATGCAGTGAAATGTGATATGGTAATCTCATTTAGAATGCACGTCATGTGGCTTCATTGTATATGTGGCCACAAGTAACTCTGGCTGCAAAGCAATATGGCAGAGCCAAAACAGACTTCACCGACCACCCCAATCTGAACTTGCCTTTGGTACTTGCCCATTATCATCCCAGCAAAAAATGAATAATTGAATCTGCTACAGATATGTGCTAGCTTATGCTAAGGACCAAGTATGAAGAATGTTTTGTCATTATTGAGATCAGTTATTTGTTCAAGAACACTTGCTGTCAAGCACAAATACATTGCTGTCGAAGCATCAAGACTCAATATAAAGCAGAAAGAAGTGTCTGTTTAAAAATTGCAGTCCACAAGGTGCAAGATAAATATTTGATATACTTGGGATGTAAGGCACGCACAAGAGGGGCTGCCACATTATACTTTTCCTTGTGTTGAATCCTGCTTGTTTTACTCACCCAACACATCTGTAAAGATGCTGTGAAAACACCAAGGAGCTGATGCAGCAAGGTTGAACACATGTCCAGGGATTCCACCATTCCTAAGCAGCCCTACAGCCTCTACAGTCCTGCAACCATTTGTAAGATAAATATAGTTCTACCCAAAGTTCTTGGTTTACAGACACACATGCAAGACGCATAACCACTCTATAGAAAGTTTGCATGATAATGCGGTGGGTAGCAAAACGGATGCCAATATCAACTATCCCGGCCTGCCGCTTCTTTCTTTTCGTTCTTAATTAATCAATCCATGGTTAATAAATGTTCCCCCAATGTGAAGTGTACTGGCAGTCCGGTGAAGAATTGCAATGTATTTCAAACACAGTCCAATTCATGGCAAGTAAGCATGCAATAGCAATTTGTCAGCTCTTCGAGAAAAGAGCATGAAGTTTAGCTAGCTAAAACCCATGTTTTTTATAAACACCATTCATTTTGATATAAAAGCTGTGAGCATTATGTGAAGGAACACGGATTCATGTTTAATCAATGATTTCTTATAATGTAGTGATATGAATGCAACTAACTGACTATGAATTGATAATTTTTGCTTGAGAATTTAGAGTTATGAAAACTACCGCAACTTGCCAGCTGCATCTTGTCCAAAACAGCGGCAAGATAGGCTAGTTTCTGTAGGTGAGCAGTAATGAGCAGTGCAAAGTAACAACAAGAAACACCAGTAACAACAGTATGGGGCAAGCACAGACTGCCAACTGTATAATTGATTGCACAAAAGTTCGCCTGAATATCAGTCAGACAACTCGTGCAAATGAAGGTCCAGTTGGGAATGAACAAGTTACGAAATCAACAATGCCTGCTTTCACTAACAGGACCCTCATTCACATAAAGTATGCAGCGATAGGCCCCTACCGAGGTACGCCACAGCATGATGTCACTGGCACATGTAAAAGGTGTGGCTGGAAAAAACACTCCCGCTGGTGGCTCAGCCCGGTACAGTCGTGCGGTGTTTGAGGCAAGGTTTAATTTTTCAAAGCTTACCCTTCACGTTACAATGTCGGCATTAGCTGTAGTATGTGTCAGCAAACATCTAGCTGTGTGGTAAACTGTGTGGTAAAATATTTGCCACGCTGTCTGTTTATCTTGAAGAAGTGAACACACGTGGTGGCCTGTGCGAGCAACAGTGGCATAGTCTTAAAAAATCTGCACTGTTGATTGCGGCATGTAGTGTGCATTGAAAGGTATTGAGAATATCGGTTCAACTGAGAATATTGTGTGTGGTGTGTGCAGTATCAATAACAATGTGTCTTGTTTGCGAAGATGTTAGCACTCATGGTAAGGACCGGTCGATGAAAAAACTTGATTCTACATTTTAGTCAAGGTAAATATGCACTCGACGCGACCATCTGCGAGTAGGTACATCTCGGTGTTTGCGCTGTGTGCAGAAAAAAATTGCATGGTCACCGGGCTGGAAGATACCATTTGCTGAAGCTGCATGTATGAATCGCCCCGACGAGTACGCAAGCCCAACAAAGGTATAACTCGTGTTATCGAAAATCTCACATGTCTTCATGTAATAAGCACAGAGTGTCTTGTTTCACATATCCTCAGTACCTTTACCGCTCGAAATTCATGAAGTGACAATGCACACTAAAGTTTGTGTGTTAGGTCCTAAGGGAGCAATGTAAATATGCAAATAAGTTGTAGGTGTCAGATGCAGCGATGTAACTGCACAAAAGATTACGTATATATTAGGCTACAGGTTTAGAATCGCATACATCTCAGTGGTCTATCAGGAACGTCACAAACAACTTCCTTGCCAACCAGCCCTTGAACAGAGGGAGGGAATGGCTGGCACGGTGCTCGAAGTGACGTCACACTATTTGCAAACATAGAGAAGGTTTCTTACTTAGGCAACATTTTGCACAATATATTTTTTAGATGCAAGACTGTACTCGTCCACATTGATCATACTGATGTTTTTTGTTGTTACTTTGTGCTGTGAATTACTAGGCATTTAGTCCCGATGATCTTTAAAAGCTAATTTCAGTGTTCTCTCTCATATTGCTGACAACTGTGTTGTTGCATAAATTGGGCAAAAAAGCAACACAGAAAGGCTGCCACAATAAATACACCAACATGGGTATTCTCCTGCAAACAAAAGTCGGCACTGGTCCTGTCATTACCCGTCTTCCTTCTCTCTTTGCCTTGTTTGTGCTGAAACAGCCAAACACCTGATGAGTTAGATGAGAAATATTAACGCATCAAAACTATAAGTGCTTGCATCAGCAACTACACAACAGCGTGATAACCGCACCCCTGCCACACAGCAGCGAAACATATTTTGAACATGCTGGCAGTGTATTATTTTATAAAAAGCAACTCTGGCAGATTACAAAATCTCACATTGTGCATGCAAGTTTTCTTCAAAGTCAGGCGTACAATGTAGGTGCTGGCCGGTACAATATTAGTTACAAGCAAAGGCGTCTTGAAGGTACACATGCAGATTGCACGAACACCTCTCTCTCTCTACACTAGGCACACACATTATATCTTTCAACAAGCACACGCCACTGTTTCGGGGCATAATAACGCTCTACCGTGAACGTATGCTAATCAACCCACATAGGCGGTTGGCTAGGTGAATCGAGCCAAGTTACAAATTGTATCGCCCGCGAACGTAAACAAGATGCTGCTTTGCATCAAATGGCACTGCAGGCTTTGTTTAATCAACAACGTAGCAAGCGCCGTGTGCGTCTTCCTCACTACATTGCACATATGAAAAAATTGATCACCATACACATGCATGTTGCCGCAGTTGTCTCGAATTAGCTCCAGTAAGGCCGCGCCGATGCGCCAGGGCTCTGCTGGCATTAGCGTTGTCAAAGCGAATCGGCAACCGCACTCGCAAAGGCACGTAAGGTTGCCGTTTCACGACGCCTCGTTCGAGTGCAGCAACACACACTTGCACTGAGTGGCATACTTGGTCTACATAAAAAAGTGCCCCCCTTACCTTTAGTTTCTTTCACACTGTCCTGAGGGAAGCGACCACAGGTGTCAGCCGTCACCTCGGAGTCCTTCGAGCGCCCGCCCAACCCGCCGATTCCTTGGACGACTCGCACTTGATCCGCACTCGAACAACCGCGGGAATAGGGCGCAATCTTAGCACATCACACGAACGAGGAACGGCGCTTCCTTGCGTAAATTTAACATTTCGTGCTCTCGTGTGTAGCAGCGCGAACACATGAGAGACGCACTGAACGGCATGCCTACGTTAACAAAGAAGACAAACAACATGTGGCTTTAGCTGTGAATGGATTTGACTTGGATATCTGTGTGAGGAAAATAAAAAAAAAACATCTGTCGCTGCTCTAAACTGAAAAAAAATTGTACGTTATCTGGCAAAATAACTTTAAAAGTGATAAACAGTTATTCAAAAAAGAAGTTACAACTTATGAATATTTTCACAGGTCTTTGTTTTGTTTTTGTTCTAGCAGACGACAGCCTCCTACTGCTTTACGACAGACGTAGTGCGGTTTCACGTTCGGTGCGTGTCGCCGACGCAAAGCTCTACAGTAGTGATATCAGAGTTATCAAATTCTCAATGAATCATAGGATGGCTAGAAAGCAGTAACATTTTGACATAGTGCAGTACGCAATCTTTCAAGGTATGACATTTCTTTGCTCTGAAGCAAATCGAAGCATGCCGGCCGGCGCAATCAGCTGACATCACCGCTACGCGAGGCATGGTCGTGCGCAATAGCGTCGCGCCCCGCGCTTGATTCGTCATCAAGCGATAGAGCTACTAAGTGGAATACAGCTAGATGCAGGGATTAATGGCGTATCATTCTAATTCCCTGTGGTGGCCGACTCAATCGCAAGAGAGCCCCGGGAAACAACCTTTCAACTGCTCAAGCTTGTGTGTGGGTGTAAAAATACTTGTTTTCATCCGCGGCGGGGCAGCAATCTATAGTTGAAAGACATGCGAAAAGCATGTGACGTATATACAATCACAAAACATATGCACACAACAATAGATACGATCGCATATCGTACATAAATATGCCAACACATAGCGTGTAAAAAGCAAATTTATATACATAACTTAAACTCACCTGCACTGTTCAGCGCGAATATCTTAGCAAGCTAACGCATTCATTCACGTACACGAGCACAACTGATTGGCGCAAGTTCGAGTCCCGCCAAGTCAAGTTTTTTTTAACGTTTTTATTGTACTGCTATCATTTCTAATGCCTTAGGTTCTAAAACAAAATAAAAGCAATATTGCGTTCAAGTACGTATGTGGGACTGTGTTTTTTGCGCAACAGTTATTAGTATTTTTATTTTCATTATTAATTTTTATTTATTTATAATATAACAAAAGTAAGGACTAAGGGGAACATTGGGTCTGCTTGATTGTGAAGAGACTGGAGAAGTGAGAAAACTCAAACCAAACAATTTATTTGAGATAAAACTGAGCATTTCACAGCCGGACCAGTTTTCTTCAAGGGTAGGCCTTAGGTATGCGCGAGACTTGCTATATGACTCATCTCAAGCTGTGGCAGTTGAGGGAAAGCAATATCACCGAGAAGCAGTTCCAAAATATATTTTGGTTGATGTTTTTTGATTCCTCCAAAATAAGGGCTGCAAAATTGTGATCGAGCCAAACCAAGAATGGCGGGCACGAAGTCATGAGACAGAAAATGAATAATGTTGATTGTTTGAAAAATTGCCCTTAATAAAAGGAAGAGTTATGGAGTGCTACGTAGCTTAACTCGCAGTAGGAATTTCATATATACATATAGATAGTTTAAAATGGACAATGTTGCACACACAGATATTGGTTAAATTTCTTTGCAGCACAGTTGAAGCATCTATGTAGAATTGAAGCATCAAGAGAAGCTCATGCGTCCTCACTTTGTTGCGCTTTACATAGCTTGTATGCGTCCTTGCAGCCATGTTATGATATATTTTAAAGCATTTGTTTAACCTATAATCTTCTTATTCATTAAAGCTGGCCCATAAGTTGTGTCTCATGTAGCACTACAATTAAAGCGTAATCTGCATGGTGGTCTGAAACAATGCTTTTGAAAATCTCAAAACGACCCAGCTCTATACACGACCATCCGAGCATCAATGATAAGCACCATTATGTGTCCGTACATATCAGTTGTGCTCTCATGCTTAATTATTTTTCTGACCACTCCCTCTGCCCCTACCTAGTTTCTGTCGTGAAGCTGTGGCAAGTTGTGTATAGCTGTATTTATAGTGTAGGAGCACATACTATCAATAAAAAGTTAATTTTAGGCTACATGCAATTAGTTTTCATAGATTTTTTTTTTGGATGCTCAGGAGAGCTAAGCTCATGGTCGATATTTTAAAATGACATTTCTCTTTGCCAATGTTAATGAGAACAGCTTCATTAATATTGACAAGTTCTTTCACATTGAATTTAGTTCTCATTATTATTGTTTCTACCCCAAAACCAGCCCTTGAAGTTATGCTTTGTTTGCTTGATTTTTTTCGTATGACAGCATGCAAGTAAAGAGACAGTTATTGTCATTCCTTGTTAGCACCTGGTCATCTGCAGAAGTTGTATTCATTCTGGAAAAGGGTGAACAGCGGTGACTGACAACACAGACTAGCCTGCGTTATTCTTTTGTACTATATATGTCACTGTGAATTCATTTATAACTTTACAGAGCTCGGATTTCCTGCTGAAAATGTGACATCAACTGTAGAGTTTCCACATTTTTGCAACAATCCACATGCCTTTCATACACTATTGCACATTTTCATAAGCACCTTACAAAATCTGTATATTCCGTAAGACCTTACGTTCTGCATTTTCCTTATGAAAGCTTCTGTACACTCCATACACTTTCCTTATCCTTCCATATTTCGATAATGAACTCTCCGTATGCTCCATAAGTTTCCTTATCTTTCCATAATTTTCATAAAACTCATTCCATGCACGCCATAAAACTTCCTTATCCTTCCGTATACTCCATAAAAAGCATTATATATATGCCGTACATTTTCCTTATATTTCCGTATACTCCATAAAAGCATTCCGTATACGCCATACAATTTCCTTATCCTTCCATATACTCCATAAGAAGCGTTCCGTAAATGCCATACAACTTCCGTATATTTCCATAAAACTCCTTAT
>WOVY01005988.1:127500-192252 GCA_013436015.1 Rhipicephalus annulatus | reverse complement strand
TGAAGCATCTAGAGTTTGGGATCGTCGAAGTTGTGTCCTACTACATTGAAATGCTGTGTGCAACTGCTTTCGTTAATTTTTTTTGTTGTGTCTGCTGCACTGTGACTGTTTAACGTAACATTAATATCTGTCCTGTTTTGCCAATGTACCGTTATCCCTTATCCCTTGTTTTCTCCAAGTTACTTCTTTGTCAGCTGTGATGCTTAATGATGGGGAACACGCACATACACATTGCGAGTGGTAAATCTGCTAATCTCATTGGTACCAAATGCTTAGTGAAAACCATTGGAATTTTTTCGACAGAAAAATTTTGATTGACAACGATGTTTTACTCAACAAGGTGCTTTAAAACTAATTTACATTGCCTCAAAGCCACGCCTTGGTGCTTCGAACTGCTCAGAACCCCCTTTTACTGCGGCAAAGCTTGCTCCAAAACAGCATTATTCTTGCTCTCTGAGCTGCTTCAAAAACACTTAGATTTGCTTCCATTCCTGCGGATGTTGAAAAGCTATTAGTTGACTTGTCAGCAACTTCACTGAATTACATGTGACAATGGACAAGTGTCCATTGTCACATGGACAAGTGTCCATGTCACGTGTAATTCAGTAAATTTCTGACAAGTCATTGTGAAGCTCTGCATTTGCTGAATGCTATGAATGTGAACTTGAGTTGATAGTGGGTCTCTTTGACTATCATCTTGACAGCTATTTTACTCAAGGCACAGCTCGGGGCAACAGTTCAAAAAACTCAGTGCAGCGCTTCTTCTTTCAGCTTCTCTGCTTCCCTGTCTACATTTTTCTTGATTGATTGATATGGGGGTTTAACGTCCCAAAACCACTATATGATTATGAGAGACGCCGTAGTGGAGGGCTCCGGAAATTTAGACCACCTGGGGTCTTTAACGTGCACCCAAATCTGAGCACACGGGCCTACAACATTTCCGCCTCCATCGGAAATGCAGCCGCCGCAGCCGGGATTCGAACCGCGCCCTGCGGGTCAGCAGCCGAGTACCTTAGCCACTAGACCACCGCGGCGGGGCGTCTACATTTTCTTGTCTGGCACGCTTCAAACTTCTTTTCACAATTGTGGTCTATAGGTGAGCAATGAGGTGTGGCGATAGTATGCAGCCTCATGTTTTCTTTCTCGGGATGACAGGTGCTGGAGAACCCCGTGCGGACCAATCAGATTCCTCGACAGATCCCCGAGCAGTCCCTGTACACCCAGGTGGTGCCGGCAATCTTCATGGGTGGCATCCTGCCTTTTGGGTGCATCTTCATCCAGCTCTTCTTCATCCTCAACTCCATCTGGTGAGTAGTCTGTTGTGGAAGTTTTTTTTTTTTAATTATTGTATGGCAGGTCACTGAGGCCTAATTTTGAGGCACCCAAGTGAGCGGAGCATTTATACATTTAATAAGCTCTGGAGAGGGTATCGTGGTGGTGATGGTGCAAGTGTAGGAGGGAGCTAAGGTCCGGCAGTACAGTGCCAGTTGCTGAACGCAGCAACACTATAGTGGCTCACCGACTGGTGATTGCGGTATGTTTCGCTTTGGTTGATAAAGAACAGGAGAGTGAGGGAGTTTGGGAGTGATGTGTTTACATGCAACTCTGTAATAGTAGTCTGTAAGGCAAAGCCAATGCTTGTCAACACTCGGATTACACCTAGCAAGCCAACATACTGTAGCGAAAACTAGGGATGCGTCAGTATTGATATTTACAGTCCGAATCGAATAATGCCAGGAGTTATTTGAGTAATAATTTTTCAATATTTAGCAGTCATTTGTAATTAATGTAAAGTGGTGTTGATATATTGGCTCCATACTTCTCGTGGTAAAAGCAAAATGCAGCATTGGGAACAACTGTGCGGATTCTTCAAATGCAGAAAACATTGTTTGGAGGGTTAGAATAGAGTACCTAGACATCATTCTAGCAATCATCATCATCATCATCATCATCATCAGCCTGACTACGTCCACTGCAGGACAAAGGCCTCTCCCATGTTCCGCCAGTTAACCTGGTCCTGTGCTTGCTGCTGCCAATTTATACCCGCAAACTTCTTAATCTCATCTGCCCACCTAACCTTCTGTCTCCCCCTAACCCGCTATCCTTCTCTGGGAATCCAGTTAGTTACCCTTAATGACCAGCAGTTATCCTGTCTACGCGCTACATGCCCGGCCCATGTCCATTTCCTCTTCTTTATTTCAACTATGATATCGTTAACCCCCGTTTGTCCCCTAATCCACTCTGCTCACTTCTTGTCTCTTAAGGTTACACCTACCATTTTTTCTTTCCATTGCTCGCTGCGTCGTCCTCAATTTAAGCTGAACCCTCTTTGTAAGTCTCCAGGTTTCTGCTCCGTAGCTAAGTACCGGCAAGATACAGCTGTTATATACCTTCCTCTTGAGGGATAGTGGCAATCTACCTGTCATAATTTGAGAGTGCTTGCCGAATGTGCTCCACCCCATTCTTATTCTTCTAGGTACTTCAATCTCGTGGTTAGGCTCTGCGGTTATACCTGCCCTAAGTAGACATAGTCCTTTTAGAACTGAAGTGCACTATTACCTATCTCGAAGCGCTGCTCCTTTCCGAGGTTGTTGTACATTACTTTCGTTTTCTGCAGATTAATTTTAAGACCCACCTTTCTGCTCTCCTTGTCCAACTCCGTAATCATGAGTTGCAATTCATCCCCTGAGTTACTCAGCAATGCAATGTCATCGGCGAAGTGCAGGTTACTAAGGTATTCTCCATTAACTCTTATCCCTAACTGTTCCCATTCTAGGCTTCTGAAAACCTCCTGTAAGCATGTGGTAAATAGCATTGGGGAGATTGTGTCCTCCTGCTTTACACCCTTCTTGATTGGTATTCTGTTGCTTTCTTATGAAGCACTATGGTAGCAGTTGATCCCCTGTAGATTTCTTCCAGAATGTTTATATATACTTCATCTACGCCCCGATTCCGCAGTGTCTGCATGACGGCTGATGTTTCTACTGAATCAAACGCCTTCTCGTAATCTATGAAGGCTATGTATAGTGATTGGTTATACTCTGAGCATTTCTCTATTACCTGATTGATAGTATGAATGTGGTCAATTGTTGAGTAGCCTGTTCGAAATCCTGCTTGTTCCTTTGGTTGATTGAATTCTAATGTTTTCTTTACTCTGTTAGCAATTACCTTTGTAAATAGCTTGTATCCTACAGAGAGCAAGCTGATCGGCCTGTAATTCTTCAAGTCCTTGTTATCTCCTTTCTTATGTATTAAGATGATGTTAGCGTTCTTCCAAGACTCTGGTACCCTTCCCGTCAGGAAACACCTCGTAAACAGGGTGGCTAGTTTTTCTAACACAATCTGTCCTCCATCTTTCAGCAGATCTGATGTTACCTGATCCTCACCAGCAGTTTTGCCTCTTTGCATGCTCTCCAAAGCTTTTCTGACTTCTTCTATCATTACTGGTGGGGTGTCATCTGGGTTACTGCTAGTTCTTATAGTATTAAGGTCGTGGTTGTCTCGGCTACTGTACAGATCTCTGTAAAACTCCTCCGCTATTTTAACTATCCTATCCATATTGGTAGTTATTTTGCCTTCTTTGTCCCTTAGTGCATACATCCGACTTTTGCCTATCCCAAGTTTCCTCTTCACTGCTTTGACGCTTCCTCCGTTTTTCAGAGCGTGTTCAATTCAATTCAATACGGGCGGTTAAAAAAAGAAAATGGGTATAATTAACTGAACAAAACTTTACTTGAAAACTCTGTTGAGATGCACACATTTGAAATGTCGTTCCAATGAAGTTGAATTGACTTGTCAGTGGGTGTAATAAACTGAAATTGTTCGCTAAAACCAAAACATCCCCATGCATGTGCTCTGTGTGATCACTTTCCAGTGTATATGACGGCACAGCAGTTGAAAAATTCCACTTTCAAAGCTCACTGTGTGATGTTTGCACACTTGGCCATGTGCCAGTGGTGCCACACTTTTTGCTGTTCATCATATTCTTGCCTATGTTTGACGTAACTTATGTGTGTAGGTTATCAAGCAACTACTTGTAACACAGGCCGGCTACCTTTCCGATGAGCTGTTCTATGATTTCGTCTTTAATAAGGCTACCGTAACAACTATGTAATACTACATGTGCTGATGTTTTGCGTCTGCACGTGGTGTGTGTGTTTCAGGTCTAGCCAGATGTACTACATGTTTGGATTCCTGTTCCTGGTGTTCATCATTTTGATCATCACCTGCTCCGAGACCACCATACTGCTCTGCTACTTCCACCTCTGCTCAGAGGCAAGAATTCTTTTTTTTTTTTGCACCGTTCATCTTTCCTTGAGACTTGTGCACTGCACCGATTGCCCTTAAATTTGCACATTGATGGAGACTAGAATGGAAGTCTTGTCAAAAGCAGTGAAACACAAATTTGAGTAAATTGTGAACCCATATCTGTATCAAGGAAAGTATGGCTTCCTTAAAAAAGGTCATTGCTAATGTGTTAGGAGCAGGATTTCTACAATTTAACCGCCATAAGAAACTCCATGGTGATCAGTTTTTCCAGAGCACTGTAGAGCCCTTTCCCCTCTTCTCAGCCTTAGGCACACAAATAATCGAGTATGGAAAGGGGAATGCAATACCGATTTCTTTCTCTAGATCAGTAAAGTGTGTATTAAAAGAGGGGTAAAATGGAATTAGTTCACATTTGTTCCACTTTTATGAGAGCTACAGTATTTTTCACAGGAGTCCTGGGTTCTTCAGAACACAACCCGTGTGCTCAGATTTGGGTGCACGTTAAAGAACCCCAGGTGGTCTAAATTTCTAGAGCCCTCCACTACGGCGTCTCTCATAATCATATAGTGGTTTTGGGACGGTAAACCCCACATATCAATCAAATCAATAAATTCTTCAGAACACAATTTCAGAACCCTTGGTCCACAGTAAGTGGTACGGACTGAGTGTTTCAAAATAAGCGAGAAAGAGCGCAAAAAAAAAATTAAAAAATGCGACAGTTTATAATTTGTGAATAATTTACTCAGTCGTACCTTGCAGTTCAAGAGACTGGCTTAGCATGCGAGGCATTTTTTCGTCCTCACTGAAGCTATAAAAAAAACCATGTTGTACTTGCTATGCTGGTTGTTGTCAAGAACTATAAGCGCTTTAGGGCTGTGGAAACATAGAGGCAACATTGGTCAACTCATCTGTGCAGAGGGATTGGCTTTCCCAGTCTGCTTCGCCAGATATCTGCTTGGCGAGATAGCAAGATGCTAAGTGAATTAGAATACTGTAATACATCTTCAAATATTCGAAATGCTGGGGTACTATTTCCCGTGCCATCACTTTTCACTTGCATAACACTTACTTAAGGGGAGACGCGGGTCGAAAAGTCGCGTTTTTTTTTCCAAATTTCACCTTTTCTGTTTTTTGTTGCTTTATCATCTTTATACATTATATTTTGACATCTGAAAATATCACAGCGAAATAAGCATCAGAAGTCAGTGAAAAACGCGTCTGAGTGAGCGGCAGTGACGCGCGGCATCACGAAATTTAAACAAAACGGGCTGCTGTTCGCGTGCTCGCGGGGCCGCGAAGAGAGCTGTCCGCCATATTGCGGCCGCTGGCTCGTGTAGAGTTGTCCTTACTCTCCACGATCCCGGTTCTTGAAGTCTCGTACGTTCACGAAAAATCTAAAAAAAAAGCAACAAAAACAGTCTTTTCCCGCCGTTTCAAACCGCGCGCCACTAACGCAGGGCCGCCATTGGCTGACAGCACCCGTGTTTTCTTGCCGTAGTTCGCTTCACTGTTTTCCGGAGTTATTTTTCGCTGTTTTCGTGCGATGGCAAGCCCGAAAAAGGCCGTTGCCGACCATCGGAAATACAGAAGTAAGAACAAGTTCAGAGGGAAGCGGCGGAGGACGTACAAGAAAGCCACCGCCAACGAAAATGTCCGCGACGGGCCAGCGGCCGGTAGGCCTAACATCGACCACGGCAACGTCGACCATGGCAACTGCGACGACGAGATCAACGCTGCAGTGAATTTTGTGAGTGCATCGCAGAAAAAGATCGCGTTATTCGAAAACGACGTCAGGGCCGAATGCCGATCGTGCCGAAAGCGTAGTGCTGTGCGAGTTGGGTGCATTGACGGCCGTCGTCGCAGGCGCGGCATGCCCCGTTTGTCACGAGAGTAAACTCGCAGTTCGGGCACCGAATAAAAAGCGGAAAGGCCTTTCGGCGTTTCTGGAGCTACACTGCGAGAATGCGGAGTGCTCGGAGAGCATCCTTTCGTCCGCGTACTCGTCGAAGCGGGTCGCGTCAGATGGCGGCCGCGGTGCAAGCAGAAGCTACGACAGCGGGAGTTCGCGTGACGCCTTTGCCGTGAACCTGAAAGTGGTGCTTGCAGCGCGTGCCGTCGGTATCGGGCATGAGCAACTTTCACGATTTTGTGCAGTAGTTGGATTGCCAAACCCTATGCACCATAAGACCTTCCATGCTATCGGCAAAAAGATTCACAGTGCGGCAGTGAAGGCTGTCTGTGAAAACATGCAAAGGGCACGCAGCGTCACCAAAGAGGTGGCTGGTAACAGTGACGTGCCAGTCATGTTTGACGGCACATGGCAAAAAAGAGGCCACAAAAGCCACAATGGTGTGGGAACTGTAGTGTCCTTGGACACTGGTTTGTGCCTGGACTATGAAGTGCTTTCCAACTTCTGCCTGGCGTGCAGTTTGCATAACGACATGGGAGGCGATGAAGAAACATGGCAGGCGTTTCATCATCCCGTTTGTGAGAAGAATTGCGACTGTTCTTCGCATGCCATGGAGGCCGAAGCTGCAGTGCGCATTTGGCAGAGGACTGTGGACTATGAGACACCCCTGCGGTTCACCATCTTCCTAAGCGATGGAGACAGCAAGGCCTACAACGGGGTCTGTGATGCCAACATGTACCCTGACACTCCAATTGAAAAAGAGGAGTGCACCAACCACGTGGCGAAACGTCTGGGCACCGGCCTGCGGAAGCTGCCAACGCCACTTCCACGAGGGGAGAAGCTGAAGGAGACCACCATCCAGAAGCTTCAAACTTACTTTCAGGTGGCCATTGTGAACAATCGGGGAAATGTCCACAAGATGTACACTGCCATATGGGCCTCATGTTTGCACTCGTGCTCAACAGACGGTGCTGGAAGTCACAAGTTCTGTCCTGCAGGCCCAGACTCGTGGTGCAAGCACCGACGTGCTGAGGCGCAGGGCCAGCCTGCACCGTGCCACACCCCCCTCCTGACCAAGGCCCAGGGTTTGGCAGTCCTCCCAATCTACAAGCGTCTCACAGATGCGAAGCTGCTTGCCCGGTGCCTCCACGGCAAGACACAGAACGCGGCCGAGTCCCTGAACAGCAAAATATGGCTGCTGTGTCCAAAGACCCGGTTTGCTTCCCGGACTGCTGTGGAAACAGCCACAGCCATTGCAGTCCTGTGGTTCAACCGGGGCCACGCGAGCTTTGAAAAGGTGCTGGAAGAGCTTGGGGTGCTTCCTTCGGAGGCCCTGGTTACCCTCAGCGACCGCCGAGACAGCATGCGCATGCACAAGATGAATGTGCGTCAGACCGCTGAGGCGAGGGCACACCGTCGCAGTGCAGCCAAGAGGGCCCGGGTGGAAGAGTCCTGCCGCACCAGCCGGGAAGGGAAAACCTACGGTGCTGGAGAGTTTTAGACAACTGATATTCCCTCTGGACATGTGTGTATGTGTTCAGCACAAGTTTCGTGCTACTGCGTTTTTCATTTTTGTAAATACAGACTTTCAAACTTTCAAACGCGTTTTTCTCATTTCGCAATTTTGGCCAATTTGCATTTTTTGCGGGAAGTGTTTCGGGCACTTAGAATGGTCATACGACGACGAAATTTGGCACACACATTGAGGAGAGTGCGTAGGGTGCCGATATCTACTTGAATCAGCACAACCTATCAGCTGTAAATATCTATTAATAAATTTAATGGTGGTCGAGTGGAAAAAAAAGGGTACTTTGCTACACAGATGTTTTTTTCATAGTTTCAAAGTTGGAGCACAATTTCTAGCTAGATATCGGCACTCTATGGCTAATAGGGAGCAAAAGGAGCCATTGAACAACTCTCTGCATGAATATTTAGTATGCGCGAAAGTTCCCGGAAAACTTATCAAGTTTCACCATTACTTGAAACACAACTCCCAAACTATTGCACTTATGTAAAAACTGATTACAGATTTGGAATCAGGAGGAAAAACTGCATCAGTGGTCCAATTTCTGAAGCTCTAAGTTGAATAACAAAAAAAAAGTGCTTTCGAGGAGCGTCTCCCCTTAAAGGGGTGATTTCACCATATTTATGGCTTATGCATTCTTTGCTGCAAGCGTTTCTTATAGCTTCAGGAAGCTTGATACACACGCCAAGATTCATTAATTCTCGCTAAATAAATTAATATTGCCTTTCTTGTGTGGACAGTTTTCGGTTTCTGAGAACCGAATCGGGCTGTCACATAGCACTGTAGGTGGCTTGGTCACATGACCACACAAGGATGTGATGCACGTCATTGTGATTACCATTTGCTCTTGCACACACATGTCACACAAGTACCTGCAAAATAAACGTGCAGAAGCCATGATGCTTTGCCGGTACGTATGTGGTAAAGGTCTTCAGAGGCCACTCACCTCACTACAATAGGCGTGCACACAGGAGGGGGGTAAGGGGCTGGTCACTCCCATAGTCACCTACGAGGGGGGTGTGCACAGCCCCATACATTGGCCTAATAGGGAGGGAAACTGTAAGGGGGAGGGGATGCAAAGTCGTACATTGACATAATAGGGAAAGGGTGTACTGCGAGAAACCCTTGTCCCCCCTGAAGGGCCAACCTGCTTACGCCTACACTCACTACAGGTCTGGTGTGACGTCACCACAACTTTCGTTGCCCTTCCTACAGAGCTACGACAGTTTTCGATACGCTTGCAATGGGCTTTGGTTGGGAGAATGAGCATTTAGGTACATTTTAGAGGTGAATTAAAGTATATTCTGAACGTTCGCTGTGTCCGACCATTCGTGTGAAGTGTCCTTGCATACAGAGGAAACCCACAAGAGGCTTGTTTTGGCCTTGAAATTTTATGGCACCACACCTTTAATGGCCAACTCCGGCAATTTTTCGAGGTCAATGGATCTCAATGAAATTCACTGGGTACGTTCATTTTCATGTTTGTGCCATTCATGCCAAATTGCGGGCTTCAGAGTTTCGCAGATTCTTTTGAAATAATTTTATAGCTTGCCTCAAAACGCTCACATCGCTTGCCAGAATTAATGGCAACATTGTGTATGCGAGGTTGAGCTTTGCGTGGCGGAAGTGATGTGCCACTGCAGCGTCCGCTTGTCTGCTATGGATTGTGTAGGTTTGGCCGGTGCTTCCTTAGTTGAGCGTGCGATTTCCTTTTCTGTGTTGGTGGGCGTGCGTTAGGTGCCAGGCGGTGTTGCGTTGTGATCCATACACGATTTGCCATATACAGCCGAACCCCTTTATAAGAGACGCTGATATAAGAGACAAATGGGTATAATAGACGCCAATGTGCCTACAGTGAGATATGGGTTGATTGGAAATGCCTTCGTGGTGCCCTGCTTATTAGAGCCATCCCGTATAAGAGACAAGACTTCTTGCTGCCAAGTGCATGCCTCTTATAAAGGGTTTCAACTGTATTCATTATAACAGCGTACCGTATTTACTCGACTCTACAACGCCCTCGATTGTAACGCGCACCCGGTTTCCACGACGGAAAAAAAAAAGTGAGACATCGATTGCAACACGCACCCATTTTTCTCGTTGGCCCGCACGATCACACTACTCGAGAAAACGATGCTTTTCGGAAGTGTCTTTCATTTAAATATGAGGTACGGGGGAAGGTTGTGCCCATCTGACTTGCAACAGAGCATTGCCGTCACTCTAGTTTTACCGTGGCCCGATGTCAGCACGCGAACTTGCTTCGCTCCCTTCTCGATGGTTGTGGTGCCAGGCATGTCGAAGTAAAGAGGCGTCTAATCGGCATTCCTGATTTGCCCAAGCAGGTAGCCGTTGTTGTGCCGCAGGTTAAGGACGAATCTCTGAAAACTATGAAGCTTTTCATCCTACTCCTCTGGAAACTTTTCGCATACGCCCGTTCGCCTTCGGAGGGAAAAGCCTTTCCTCTTCATAAAGTTAGTTAGCCAGCACCTGCTCATTTTAAACTTGCTCCACGTTAGCCCTTTTTCTATGGCTAACTGCATAGCCCGCACTTGGAGCAGTTCTGTCGCTACGGGCCGCTGTGCCACTCGCTGCTCAAGCACATACTCACCGAGCAGCTCTGCGATTTGCGGAAACCGACCCTGCTGTGGTCCACTGAAGCCTTTGCGTGAAGCTTTGCTGTTGACAATCTTCTGCTTTTGTTTCCGCCAGTCCCGCACGCACATTTCGGGAACTCCAAACGACCGCGATGCGGCCCGATTTCCGTCCGTTTCTGCACACGCTATAACTTTTTTTTAAAAGCGGCATCGTGGTGCATTCATCAAGTTTTTGGAGTCGGACCTTCCATGTCATCGATGCTAATGCATTACAAGATGACGAACTCCTCAGCACACGTACGAAGTGCCGCACACGTGAAACACATAGGCAGAAATGGCCAACGCGCCATGCCGACGCACATAGGGGGCGGCCATTTTGGAATTGCCGATGGCAATAGAATGACCTTATTCATTTTTTTTTTTTCGTATTCGATTCTAACGCGCATGCTATTTATGAACTCGCTCAACCGGAAAAAAGGTGCGCGTTAGATTCGAGTAATTACGGTAAACGTTCTAGCCGATCGCCGCGGATGCCGTGGGCATGTAATGCCATCTGGCGGGCATTCTTTGCAATCAGGCAGGTTCCGGCTGCCTCAGGCAAATCTTTACGTCACACGTAGAAGCGCACTCGGTGGGGTTTCGGTTTCGGTATTGGGGTTTTTGGGCAATTAAAAATTATTTTCGAGTTTTTTCTAGCATTTCAGTTACCGGGTGTGTGAGAAGAATGTTTGAGGAATATAAAAGCACCATTATCCTGACATGGTCAAAGAATCGCCGGAGTTGGCCTTGGTCGGCACTTTCCTGAAATGAGCAGCCTCGTCTTTTTCCCATTTGACGTATGCAACTTGTTAATGTTTTGTGTGGTGCAATGATTGTGTGTACGCAGGACTACCACTGGTGGTGGCGGTCCTTCCTGACCAGTGGCTGCACAGCATTCTACCTGTTTGTCTACTGCATCCACTACTTCACGCGCCTCAGCATCACGGGCGTGGCCTCAACCTTCCTCTACTTCGGATACACCCTCATCATCGTCTTCCTCTTCTTCCTGCTCACCGGTGAGTCCAAGCTGGCCAAGTGTTGCTCTCGAGCACTGCAATAGCAGATGTCTGCCTTTTTTCTCGCATTATTCGAGGCACTGCTGAAGCTACTGTGTTCTAGAAGGGTGTAGTGGGATCAGGCAGAGCGCGCAGTTGTGACATCTGACGTAGACGCCGCGAGATGGCACAATCAACGCATGGGCTGTTCGGAACGGGAAATGCAGATCCTCAGCAATGCGGAAAAAGCCGTGTGCGCTTGGTGTTTCAACGAAAAAAGGAGCGCGGAGTTATTTAGCATGTTTCTGAAAATTCCCTCTGAGTTATGACAAACGCAGAGAAACCTGGACAGGCGGACGTTTTAAGCTAGCGTGAAAATAAAGCTGACCCAACAAGTGCAGAAAATGGGCGCAGGTTGATGCAGCCGAGTGGTAAACTAAAGGCTCGCGAACACTGTAGAGGTAAAAATTTGAATGGTTAAATTGTCCATATTATTTACACTGACAATTGTCATACGTTAGGTCTCAATTGCATTCACAAGTAGGATTAAGCCAGGCAACTGCGATGCCGCATGTACTAACACATTCGGAACATATGCCCTATATCAATTTCATTACGAGCGATTTCGTTTACGTTTGTAAAAATCCACTGAGAGCTTGGGATTTAATTATTCCCAAGACGATGCCGCTATGGTGTGCCTGTAGTAGTGACCCAAGATAGAGAAGTTTTATGACGTAGTAAAAAATAAATAAAGACTAGCAACAAAAAACTTTATTGTCCCAAAACACCACAGTGCTCTCAAAGTACATGACTGCAGCGAGAGAGGCATTAAGAGCAACGGCTTATCTTTGCATGCGATTTCTTTTTACGCTGTTCATGTCGCTATTTGTTGAGCCCTTTTACACAAAAATGCAGTATGGTCAGCTCATAGAACTTGGTCAACTCTGTCGTGAGCCCATCTGGATGCTGGCTGCAACCTAGGCCATTACAAACGTTCTCATTCGCCCGCAACATCACATCTACTGTGCTGTTCCTGCTGAGTTTCTCTTGGCTGAAACACACAGTGAAGATTTCTTAACTGCCCTAAAAAGCTCCTGTGAAGGATACAACAAGCCTCCCTTGTGACATATCACAGTGAACGCAGTGTTTCTGCTTTCCGTATGAGGGGCTTCCAAAAGAAGGGTCTTGCAGGGCATGCTATCATAACGCTTCAGAAACTTAATTTCGAGCAACATGACCTGCCATATAATGTATTAGACGGTCATCGCTCTTCTGCTCTACCAACTCTTTGTGCTCTGCAGGAATACTCCGAAACATGCGGTCAGCTGATACTAGGGTCCCTTTTTCAATCAGATGGTTCGCTGCAGGAACCCTGGCTTCCTGAGCAATAGGATCTTGCGCACTCAGGAGAGAACTGTTGTTGCACTAGCTCCGTTAAGGTCAACGTTTCCCCTAGCGTACATTGTTACCAAGGTTATAAAATTACGTGCAAATAATGACAATTAGGAACTGCGTGGGTTTAGATTGATAACTGCGTGCCGCCGTCACAACAAGCGGGCGAAGCACCAGCGGCAGCCACGCCAGCCAGCCCACACGACTACAGCGCCGCCACCAGCATCCGGGTCTCGTCTGCAATCACCGCCTCACTTCAATTCATCCGGCGCTCCAGCTGCTGATCCCACTACCCCCTTCTAGAACACTGTACCGAAACGAACTGGGGTTAGCTGAGAAAAGGAAATGACGGCTTGCTCTTCTGCTCCCCCAAACTGCTGCACCTTAATGATGTCAGAGCTTGGGCTGGGTTCACTCTGAATAATTGCAAGTAAACAGTATGAGCTCAGATGACAAAAAAAAAAATACGAAGAAAGAAAGAGAAAACTATGAAGACCAGTGATTGTGGTTCTTTTCAGTTTCTTTAGTCCCTATCTCGTAACTTGCATTTATTACTTTAAAATGCTGCGCTCCGTGGGGACAACGAATACGTGCGAGCAAGTCCTACTTATTTACTCGCATTGCATTTTTCGTTGGTGGTGATAACGGGTTCTGATCAGCATGAGTGTTGATGGTGCGAGAGCGCCTCTTTCAGCAACAGTCGCCACTTCGATTTAGCTTCGAAAGAAAACCAGTAAGTCAAAATTGATGGAAACTTACGCACCACTGTGTACCTCGTGGTCATGCTGCCGATTTGACGAGAAATGATTTTAACTTACTTACTGCCTGGGAGTCGTACTAGCTGTGGCTGCTGAGTGTAAGTGCAAGGATGTTGACCTCAGCCACGGTTCTGCCCTCGTTGCAGGCACTGTGGGTTTCTTCTCCTGCTTCTGGTTTGTGCGCAAGATCTACAGTGTCGTCAAGGTCGACTGAGCAGCTGTGGACGGGCACGTCCTTCGCACGTCGTCAGTGCCCGAATGGTTGTTGTGTCTTGCCAAGCGCTCTTGCGTGGGATGCACTATGAGAAAGAAAAAAAAAATCTAGAGAGAGAGAGACTTTTAGTTTGTGGCAGCAGCTTGCTGCAGTACGTCTGTCCATCTTGTCTCGAGAGGACGGGCGGCGCGGACGGCAACCCGTGTGGGAGTCGCCTCTGGTGTGGCAGTGGCGAAAACTGTCTCGCCCAGCTTGTCACACTGCACCTTGACTTGGCAGGTGTCGTGCCCTAGGAATGAACCGCCGAAAGGAGACACCGTGGCTGGCCCCCCACAAAGCCACTGTCGCACGTGTGCGGGCCTGGCATTCTTCACCTTTGTCCGTTCTTGTTGCTTTGCAGTAGTACCGAGAGGTGTTTTTTTTACCGTGTTTTGTTTTTCATAGCGTGCAATGCCCCGCCTGCCTGCCTTTGTTTATACCTCTTTAAACATTGTTGTCTTGCAGATATGTTTCGTTGTATCCCGGTTGTAGTTCTGAGTAGCATTTTGGTTACCCAGGCTATGGAGCTAAAGTAAACAATACTGGTGTCGCCTAAATTGAGCCAGGCTGTTGGTCAGACTCGCTGGTCCGTAGTGGCCTATTTCTGAACATTTTCCTTTGCTGCTGTAGCACCTTAGTCTGCACACGTTCCTTCTTGCTCGTGTTATGCTAATCATGCCGTGGGAACACGAGGAAGTGGTGTGTGTTTATCTGTGTGAGTGGTGTGATTGCAGGTTTGTGCGTGATCATAAAATTTTCTCGGTGCACAGCGCGGGCGCTCTTGCCTCAATTCCAGTTTGGTTACGGCAAGAAGTAATTCCATGGCTGCTTTCAGCGCAGTTTAGCCAGAACATATTGAATGCAGAAGAAGAAAGAGTGTAGACAAACCACCAGTATGTTCGGCAATGTATGTTCTGCCTTATTATTTTTGCACTTTGCTGTACGATGAACTGCACTGATAGCATCGGGTTTAGGATGCCGACTGTTTTGAATTGGCACCTTATAAAAGCTTTTGCACAATTATGAAGAAATGTTGACACTTCTTGTCGTGATGTTGTAACTTGTTTACTCGCACGGTTGTTTGATTAGGACTGGGCTGGCACCTCTGCTCTGATTCACGCTTTTAAATTCACGTTAGCTGTCCTAAATGCAATGCCCAAGTCATGACACTGCATAAGAAAAATGGGGAAATGGTAAACATACGCATTGGTGCTAGTGCCACTGTCAATTTTTTTTTTAAGAGTGAGCATGTTTTCTTATGCATGTGTTAGTGGTGTCTGAAAGATTTGCAAGTAGGCAATTGAGTTGTACACGTCGGTGAAAATTGGAGGATTCTCTGTTTTTATCTGGTAGTCCGGTGCACCAAAGTTATAAATTATAAAGATGTTTTTTCGTGATATATTCCTTGCAGGGCCCAGTACCCTGCGTTGACCCATATCGGTTGACACACAGCTTTTTTTTTTCATTATTGTGCTCTACACGGCTTGTTTGTAATGTACCATATGGCAGATAGTGTAGCCCTGTAGTGTACAGTTGCGTTCCCTGTAATGTTTGTGATAAAGTGTGATGGTTCTGTTTTTCATGTATTTTTTCTTTTCACTTCTAAGGGTTGTTGTTAGCACGTCCACTGGTTTGAGGCGTGTTAAAACCTAGCCCCATTTCACGAGCACTTCTTTGGATAAATATAAAAATATTCTGGCAGTGTTTCGCGGCGATGTCATGGTAGCATACTGCGTCTTGACCAGCATCGTGAGCTGGTCACATCATTGGCATGACTCTCTGCCTAGGATGTCCACACGACACGCTGCTGTTGAATTTCATTGCCTTCACGAAATCCAATTGAAATCTTCATTTTTGAGTAGTACAAAAGAAGGAGCTCTCAAAATTTCATTTGGTTGTTTGTCACTGCAGTACTTCAGAGTTGAAATATTCTTGCATGAGCCTGCATATAATACGTAGTGTTTGTTTTGCCCACAGAAATGCAAACCAGCTAGTTGGATCTTGTGCAGTGCTGTGATCAAGACAGTGTTTGCCTGAAGCGCTATAGCTCCCAAGCTCAGTTTTCTAAATTAGATCTGTTGGAAGTGCAGGATTCTTTTTTTTTTTTACATATACATGCTACTGTGGTTATGTTACCTTTTGATCATAGTCAAGTAATGCTATCTTTAGGTGGTGTGTGAAGCAGCCCAGTTTTTTTTTTGTCTGTCTTTGTGGGCTTAGCTGTAGCATGCTTGGGAAAACACCAAATACGCTGTGCAAGAAGAGCTACTAAAGAGGTGTGTATTAAATTTATTATGTTGCTCATTTGGTCTCTTAAGTGTTTGCTTTGACGGGGTGTCTTGTGGCTGGCAAACTGCATGGTACTAAATTAATGTACCCACGGGATGCATTATACATAATAATGAGCTTATGCCACAATATTCTACAAACAACTGATCAGAGGTTCCATGTATTGCAACTCACTTGTTATCATGTATACTTGAACTTGCGCAAACGACTGTTGCACTTTCACCTCACATTGATGTTAGTCCAATACTGATGCACGTTTGTGAAGGAATGTACTTTACAGAAGTAGTTTTGGATGATACAAGAGCAGTTGTGTTTAACCAAACGTGCTTATAGCTGAGCCGAGTTGTGCGGAAGAGCTCGCTTTACGTGTCATCCGACATCATGAGCACGTCTGGTCATGGAATTCCGTTCAGTGTACATTTGGTGTGTAGCCAACATATTTTTCAGCCTCCACCAACTTTTCCAGGACATGGCCAACTCTGACAATATTTTTTTCTATGACATTGCACGCTTATAGGACAGTAGACTCTTCAAGTGGAGCCTGAAGTCATTGGTTTAATGCATCCCGTGGGTACAAAATTGAAACACGAAAGCAATCATGTTAGAGCCAGTTGTTTAGTTACGAGATTTCAGTTTCTCAAATGTGTATTGTATTTTTAGTTTCCGTACTTTCGCCGAAGATGCCATTGCCCTCTATTACAGTGTTGCCACTGGGATAGCCCATATATATGTCGAAGACAAGTATATGGGCTATATGCAATAAAATCCCAATTGTTGTGAAGAAATAGTTGAAAGAGAAAACACCTCTTTTAAAACAATTCATATCTTAACTTTGAAACACATGCCATCTTGTTGGAAATTTCTAGCCTAGATAGGATTTTTCTAGATGCTGGAACTTATAAACAATGTTCGATTTCATTGGCAAATCTTTTTGGCAGACCTGTACACTCAGGAGAACAGAACCTCTGATACATTAGAATGGGAGTCTTGCACATTGGTCAAGTAAATCTACCTGCTGCCACTAATGCACCATAGTATCTTGTATCAGTGTGATAGGCGTAATGCAAATTTAATGACATCGTAGACCGGGAAGTACACCCTTGTTGATCGACCATTTAGTTTTTTTTGTTCTCAATGAATTGCCATTGATCGTGCCATGGGCGCCTGCAGGGTGGTCAAAAAGGGGCACTTGCCCCCCTCATCCAAGCTACACCGGTGCTCTTCTCCACCTCCCCCCAGAAGTAATGCAACACTGGTTTGCACACCCCAAGAAAAAAATCCTACTGATGACCATGGATCGTGCCCCTTCAGTCCAATGCATGTGGGGTGATCTTGTGGTTTGGGTGGATGTAATGCTATGGAGCAGAAACTGCAGTTGTGCCCGTGAGACTAAAGGAAAACACAAATAGGAGGGACAATTGCAATGTATTGCACATGTGTTCTACTTCAGTTTTTGGGTGAAGAAAGCTCGGGGCTTCATGAAAGTATTGTGCCTGTTACTGCCTCCAGCCTTACAAAAGGTGTCAAAGACGACTCGCGTGGATATATTTTGTAGTGTACATATATATATGCAGTGATAAACTGTGCATACTTTTGCAATTAGTAGGCGTCTGTGCTGCCACGATTGAGGGGACTGACACCTCTTATCACAAAGCTTTTATGAATTGCTCCCAAACTACAAGAATGGGCATGCCTGTCGCCATAAAGAAACTGATAGAGCAAGTTTTCTTGGAGGTCACGCAAGATCGGCCTAGCTGCAAAGCCTCTGTGTGTTACTGTTGTCACTTGCAAAGCTTCACGAGTTCTGCCTCTTTAGCCATGGGCTGTTCTAACCAGTGAAAACCCCCTGTTGAGCAACAGGATGGCTCGTAAGGCAAGGCATGTGGTGGCTTTAGAATCTTGACGAAAACCAGGGGCTTATTACCACATTTTTTTTAGAACAGCCTGCTTCTGATGGGCTCTGGCATTGGTAAGAGCAATAACTTGTAATGAACTGGTACTAATGGGTACCAACCTTAAACAAACTGGTTCCAGTTGGTACCACGTGACTACCCTCTGGTTCTAGTTGTCGGACGTCTGGGTCCAGAAGGCTCGCATCTATTCCCGGGGTGAAGGGGGGGGGGGAGGGGCGCAATTTTTGCCAGCTACTTTTCATCTGGTGCCTGTTGAGGAGGGGAGACAGTGGGACCAGTCGGGGCCTGAAAAATGCTGTGGATATTCACCACGACTGTACCTAGTTGCAATCAGGCTCAGCAATATGCAACGCATGGTTTCATGAGCTCGCCTGAACCTTTCGTGAAGATAAAACTGATATTCCTGTCAACCGATGGGAAAATTGTCGGCACATTGTAGATTTCATGCAATCTCCGCACACGCAATGTATTCGCGCACATCGCAGTCAACAGCAATGCAGAAACAAGGTAAATCTAGGAAAAGTGCAGGACACAACAGTATATAAATTAGGCAAATGAATTGACACTCATAGTAATAGTAAATAAGACACTGCGCACTTTTTTACTCTCGCTACCCTCGGCGATTTTAACATCGCGGTATCAGAGTGCGGATCCCGTAAGATCTAAAAGTTATTCTAGCTGGTTTTGATACCGTGTCTTCGGCGTCTTCTCAAAGTCCTGCCCGCAGCGGTTGAGACGCAGCTGTTGGCAGCTGCCGGCTACTTGAGGTGTTTGAAAACGTTCTTGGAGGCACAGTGGTCAACGCAGTGCAGGAAATCGAACAGCTCTTCGACGCACGTCTCGAGCGTCTGGGAGCGACTGCCCGACGCGTTCGTTGCACTCGTCCAGCTTGCGGCCGAAGGCGACGCATTTGTCCTTGGCACGGCACTCGGCTCGCAGCGTCTCCAGCGGATCCACCAGGCCTTCTTCGGAAGAGATGTCAGCCTTCTTCGCCTCGCTCATGGTATCCCAAGCCCCGGACCGCGACTCTAGAAAGGCGTTACACGAAGCTGGAGGAGTAGATATGGAAAGACGACGATCAGCGTTGTTGAGGGTTCCAATGGCGTCTTTGACAGCAGCGACACAATTGCGATGATGATGATGATGGTCAGCACTCTGCAATGTTTAAGAGCACGTGCTCCTTTTTTGGCCGCTAAGAAGAATAAATGGGCCAAAAGTGACCGACGTGTTCTGGAAAGACACGCCACGCGCTCAAATTTGCGCGCGCGTCGCGGCTCTCTGTACCCCGGGTATAGATATATTTGCTTTAAAAATTGCTGAGGTATATCTTCTTAAACGTCGTTATCGTGAGTGAAAGGTATGTTTCGCTTGTTATTGCAGACTATGCACACAGGCGGTGGTTGCAGTAGCCTAATTAGAGCTTGGTAGGCCACTCTTATAACGTGCTGATCTTGTTAATCTGGCCTCCCTTTGATCCGCTGTACCATCAGGTAGTTTTATATTTGCTTGAGATTTCGCAGCCTGCCGTCTACCCATACCTCCTGAATGAGTGGATTGAACCTGTTATTCGCGCTAAAGCACACGCACAGACAGCCCAGCTGGCGCGCCATTCAAATAGACTGGTTGTAATGGGTTCTTCAGAAGAAGCTCCTCAATACTTTCATTTCATCCAACTGGCTATCTTCACCGATGGAATTAAATTTATACTATCATAATTAGTGTCTCTTGACAGAAGACGGCTGCCGCTACAGAAAAAGTAATTATGGAGGCTTCGAATAACGTCACTCTTATAACAACGAGTAAATATTCGATTTCTCCTAAAGAACCCCAGGCACCAAATTAGGAAACTCGAGATGCTTGTGTTTGATAGTCCTGCATTCGGGGCCACCTCTGACTGATAATTAGCGGCAAGCGCTGCCTAGAAGATATTTTAATTTGGTTTTAAAGTAAAGGTGCGTGCTCCTCCGAGTATTCAGGTACAATCAACATTTTCTGTGGTTTCACGTAGATAGAGCATCCCCTTGTGACGTTGCAGAGGTCCAGAATATTTGCGGGGCACACACAGTACGCCGACTGGCACTTGGCGAGGAATATTGTCCGTCACCCCTCTCACTCTGTTGTCGGGCTGCTTTCGAGGTGGTTTAGTCTGCTTACGCCAGAAATGTTTTTCTTTTTTCCTAGGGGGACATGCTCAAAGCCCCCACTTTGTTTCATTCTTCACCGCCCGGGGGTCCCCCTATTTGAAAACAGCGTGTTTCAGAATCACCGAAGCCTAAGCGCATGTAGTTTCAGGCGCTGCTCCGCTGTGGGCGCTAGCTTCTTATGGTTTTGAGACGGGTGTTTCGAACTGACGCAAAATCATTCTAAACAACGCCGCTAGCATTATATATACGATGCGTTATAAGATTTACGATATAATTTTGGCATTACCAGACACAAAGCTACAAATTACTGTGAAAAACTTGCAAACTAAACTTTTGCTGTCAGGGGTCCTTCAATTTGAGAATTATCGGGCACACTACCCGAAACGCAGCATTGCCGTGGGCATTAGTAGCAATGTAGCTCTTTTAAAGCGAAAGCTGTTATGAGATCACAACAAGGGTAGCGTGCAGCGCCGTAGTGTACGCAACCACTATTGCCCGAAATAACATTAAAAAAAACGTAATAAAAACACAGCGGGATTCGAACCCGGGCTTCCTGCGTGCCAGCCTAGTTTCTAGCACAGAGCCACGCTGGTACTTGAAACTCCGTTACAAACTTGCTTTAGGCAGGCTTGATGTGGGGAAAGGAATCGAGTTAGCTTGAGTAACAAAGCATTTTAGAACAGCAAAGCAACAACCAGGCGTCACACAATGCGAATAGTTTAACATCAGAATGTCCAATGCGACAACCAATTACAAAAGCTTGTTGTGGATAATCAATTAAATGGGGCGCATACCCACTTTCGGCATAATTTTTCATGGTCGTCAGCCACTGCTTTTAAAAATTGCATGAGCTTACTTTCAAGTGTGTAGCGGATACCTCGCTTCTCCTAAGAATGGCGAAGGATGGTATAGTGAATGCCGGCCTAGTAGACAAAAGTTTTTATGTATGATGTAGTGGGTACCCAGCAATTGTGCTTGTAGCAGTTACCCAAGGAGTGTTTAGAAAAGGCTTTGAAAGGCCACTCTTCCAGCTTTCACTGTGACTGTACTGCGCGTTCCGCGCAGGCCTGGCCTTTTTTTTATTCTTGTTTTCATGGAGTGACCGTCGTAGCTTAACCTGTTGACAAAGCTTATTCAACTCAACTGAACCATAAGTTGGTGCAAAATGTGCAAATGAACTTGGATAAATAAAATGAATGCGCAGATTCGGTCAAAGTTGAACCAACGATATATAATCATCATCGCTGAAGAATAAATGCGCAGACATAGTTTTGTTTTGTCGCCAAGATCTTGGCTAATGCCCACAAGGAGGATTGGCCACATTCATACATAGACACGCAGACATATGTTTAATAGGCGAACAAGGAGGCAAAAGAAGAAGAAGAAACGTTCGCGAATAGGCTCGATGGGCCTGCCGAGTGCCGTGCAGGCGTTCCCCATGGCGGCTGCAACCAAGCCATCGCTGCCATCGTTGGTGCTGCTGTTGCTTCAGCTGGGATGTTGGGCACCGGGGGCGGTGGCCTTCTACCTCCCGGGACTGGCGCCGGTGAACTACTGCAAGGGTGACGCCACCACCTCCCAGTGCCAGGTACACGCGCGCATGCGAGAATGAGGTATAGTGACGATGCTATATAGGTTCATATGGCGTTAAAGAAAAGCACGAAGTGGATACGTCTTGATGTATTAATCCACATCGCGGTTGTTACTGAAACACTGGAACTGGCTCATGAAAACGGATGCGATAACTGCGCTCTTAGACTGCATCTACTGTTAATTTGTATAGAGGACTGCAGCTTTCAGTGACTACTATTTCAACACCGTGTGAGATAGAAATGTTCCCATACATAATCCAACTTCAGTAATCACGATGTGGATGTATGATTATTATATATCCACCTCCTACCATTATAACTCACCTTCTCCAAACACTATTCACATAAAAACAGCGCAAAAAATGGAGGACCAGAGAAAGGAGACAGACAGTGGCCCTGACTTACAGCGGCCCTGACTTGTCCTCTGTTTTGGCGCTGTTTTTGTGTAAAATGTAGCTGTCACGACTTCATGGTGCAATTTGCCGATAATGAAAGCTGGGACTTATCCAGAATTTCAAGCGTTTTTTTGGGGGGGGAAGGGGGCGGCAAGGGGGGAGATAAGTGCTAGCTGTCTGTAAGAAGGGATCGCACGGTTCGTGTGGATTAATTTTGGGGATTTTTGGGATGCTGCTAGGGGCATGTTAGGGAGCTGTCGGGGCGGGATGAGTAAGCCCCGGGTGCCATAGCAAAATCTCACAGTCAAATATCGAATTTAATATAAACAAGAACTATTATACAAATAGGTTCATTGAAACAAAATTGCACCATATCCCCCTAAAGGAAAATCACGAGTAGCATGCGAAGCAGTGCATGGGTTGGCTTAAAGTTTCGTTAACCACGGGCACCTTGCCCAATGCTAACGCGTCCTCGCAAGTCGAGAACGTTCTGGAGGTTAAACTAATAAACCTCCCTGGTTCTGGCAGTGCTTGGGCGCCCGTAAGGGTGGCCACACACACCGGATTGAGCTCGACCATAAGCTGCGTCGCATCTAAAAGGCAACTATACCCGCGGCGACAACTTCTCTTGGAACTGAAGGCAAAGCTACAGGGGCGGAAGCACATGTAATATAAGCGAAATATACGCGCGTCCCGTAACGCGGTGGAAAGTGACGGGGGCGCACCGCCATCGTTTCATGTAGACGCTGACGCCGTTTAGCGTTTGAGGTGCACGTAAAAAGGCGGGACTTTCTCGGGCGTTCAAAAACGCGAAGTCACAACGAATAAGTATATGCGACTATCATAATGGTGGAAGCTGCGCGAGGCTGTCCCAAATACCTCCATGTCGAAAATAGAGGAGGAACACTTATATTTCACTTTGAAAATTCGGGCGCTATTCTGGAACCACAGTCACTGGCGGTAGTATGCACGCGATTCGGCTATGTAGCCTTCGCTTCAATGCCAAAAAAGTTTGCTGTAGTATACATGTTCGAGTACGGGCTTCAAGACAATCTACGTTCATTTGGTACGATATGGTGTGCATCTTGCACGTTACGTGTGTCATTTTACAGGAAGATTATCGAATTCGACATGGCAGACTTTTGAATCGGAGTCGTCGCGTAGCTCTCGTGGCCAATCAGAGCTCTCAGGACAGCGATTTTGACGAGATCGCAAAATTTTTCGGTGTCCCGAATAATCACGGAGGAATGAAAACATTCTTCTCCATGCGAATAACAACCAGAAACACGAATTGCGTTTGTTCCACGCCTTTTATCTGGTACGCGAGAGAAAATAAGCTCGGATTCAAGCAGCTAGGTTTGCTGCTGTAGCTGTTTCAACATCTTTTTTCTTGTCACTGGATCGTCATATATGGCAGTGAGTAAACAAAGCAGCTTTTCTGAGCCATAAACGTCGTGTCCCGCGGAATGCTTCGTGTTTTCGACGTTTGTACATACACATAGGCTGCGTTGCATTGTGCACACACTGCTAAGTGTTTCGGTGTTCGACAGGCCCGCAGTAGTGTTAATGTGTGCTAATGTGTTCAGATGTTCACTGAGGTGTCAGGAGTCACCAGCGATGCTACTTCACCTGATAATACGCTGCATTTAGCGAGCAGTTAAGGTATGGTGGCTAGAATTGGGAGGTGACGCCAGCGCCCGCATATTCGCCGAGCGCGCGCGATCCTCGTTTTCAAGCGCCGCCGCGACGGCCACCACGGCGCTCCTGTCGGCATAGTGATGCGGGCGAAGCGCGCGCTCCGCGCTCTCTCGTCGACTCGCCGCTGGGTTCGCTGGTTCGCCTCTGGAAGCGTGTCTGGGTGTGTGCAGTTTTCCGCGTTGATGTCTCGCTTATGGCAAAATGTATTTAGTTGCTGACATGACAGTGTGAGTGCCGACCTTAGGATGAACTCCAGCACTACGAAAGCGAGGCAACGCCACTGCTTTGCTCCTGGCTGCACGAGCGGCTATGTGTCATCGAGGGAGCAAGGTCAGCGTGCTTCTCTTTTCTCTGTTCCCAAAGACCCTGCCCTCTTCGAAGCCTGGCAACGAGCCGTACCCCGTGCCGACAAGTCGTTGGACGTGAAGTCGGCGCTATGTGAGCTTCATTTCGACGAGCAGTTTATTGAGCGTTTTTACACGCATGTGATAAACGGCGAAACTGTTCAGATTCCCCGAGGGAAACCGGTGCTGAAATCTGACGCGGTGCCAACCATATTCCCAAATGTTCCTGCGTATCTTTCAAAGAAAGTGCCGAAGAAAAGGACGTCAAGAACATCCACTTGCGGCCTACCATCGAAAATTCGGCGTCAGGAACCAAGCACGTCTGCTTGCGAGGAGACAGCTGGCTCGTACAGCACAGAAAGCGACAGGTAAAAGTGTTACATTCTGTAACACTTTTACCCACTGCTTCAGTGTTACAGAAGTCAAACCTGACAGCATCATGGACTTGGTTTCCTTCTTGCAGTTAAGAAAGCTTACACTTGTTGGCTGCCCTGACCACAGTATGTCCCTCACAAACAAAATTATCAAGTTTTATGTTCTTACTAGGCTCCACTTTCATGTCAAAGCCCAGAACAGCAAACGAAACGCTAAGCAGGAAAGAATGAAATTGCTGAAGCTTAGACGCGTGCTCTGAGTTTGATATTGTAACTTTAAGCTCTATTGATTTTTTTTTTTGCCGAGTGGAAAGTGATTGTATGCCTCTTATTACTTAGTGCCAAGCGATGCGCTGTCTGTGTGCAATGTTTCAAAGTTTTTAACTACTCCCGAGCGTATGTAAATGTGCGTATTTTTTCATTTTATTTTATTTTACCCTGTATTCCATGATGTGCAATAGATCTTCCTAATAATATGATGTGCAATAAATATTTGTTTTATTTTCCTCGCCCAGAACTTTGGTAATATTTTTTTTTTAAAAAAACGCCGTCGCCTTGCACTCCAAAACATTGCAGGGATATGCGAACGAAAGCTTTAATTTGCGCAGATTCAACGTCACAGAAGTCTTGCAGCGGCAGCCAATTTCTTTTAATGCTTGAAATGGCGTTCTATCAGCCATCGTCACAGTGAGTTATCTGAATCGCCAATTTATCTGAATCATGCTTCAGCAACAGCATCTTTGAAAGGTCCGCGCGCTCAAGGCGCGCGCGCGTAACTAGCATCACCATTCCGCCGACAGCGCCACCACCGCGCTGCTCGAAACGAAGGAGCGGCTCCGAGCTCCCGTTGGCGTCACCTCCCAATTCTAGCCACCATAGTTAAGGTGGCGGTCCTACCGTCGCCATAATGCGAGTAGTTCTGGAAAAAACACCAGACGGCGCCACCAAGTCAGGACTGGAAGGCCAACATTTCGGAGGTGAACTGCCACACGTGTGCCGGCGCGCCACACTGCATGACGAGGGGGTGCAAATCGCGCTGACATGGTTCGAAGAAATGAGGCACTGAGCAGGGGCTTTTTTTTTTTTCTCCCCTTCAGCGTTGACACGGTTCGAAGAAATAAGGCACTGAGCAGAGGCTTTTTTTTTTTCTCCCCTTCAACGACACCTCCATCTCTCTCCATGCTCACTAGCCCCTGACCCCTGCGGTCGCTGCTTTTCAAGAGATCCCTCATGTAGGCTGCGTAGCCTGCTTGGCCAGCTGCTCTACGTTCCAAGGAGTGCCGGAATGCAGGGTTGAGTGAAAAACTCTATCGCGGAGGCCACAACAATGTATACAACGGAGATCAAAACTTGGGCTATGAGTACTCATGCGAGGTTCAACGGAACAGTTCGTTCTACAAATACTTGGGGTTGCTGGGGCATGATGCGGTTCAGTGGGACAGAAGAAGGCAAATTATATTTGACTATGTATACTTCTTTCCCAGTATGACCTAAGCGTCCGAATTTTCAAAACAAAACAGGAGGAATAGGACGCGCGCGGAGGGTGAGCGGTCGCATGTGACTTTGGCTCCTGCAAATTTTCCTCTTGTGGCTAACTGATCACTCCAAACGCCCCGAATACTTGACTGGACCTATATGTGAGTGTTACCGACGCTTCCTGTGATACTTTTTCAATACTAAGACGTTTTTTTACGCAAGCCGCAGCCCTTTTAGGGCTGTCGGCTAGCAGTATCGCTGCTAGGCCTACCTCTCCCTAGCATGAGCGCTGGAACAGGGCGCGACGCAGCCGGCGTCGATGGTGCGCGTTCCTGGCGCGCGATCCACGAGAGCCTCTCAAGACAACGCCAGCATCCTTCGTCACCACCAAGCCATGCAGTGGCTCAGGAGCGCCAATCAAGAGCAGCACCGAAGCCCCCACCACTGCCGCGCAGTGATTACAAAATCATATTAAGAGTCCGTGGAGGTTTAAACTGTGCTGTGATACATCCATGCGTCCTCAGACAAATAATCCTCAAGGCGGCGGGTCTCCCAATCTCTGACCGCACCAGTTCTGACCAAATACGCGTCAACTCCATCAACCATACCGTTCTGATTAGCACACCAGACCTGGATCGTGCCGACCTCTACCATGGCATACGGCTCTTGAACTTCAACGGCACCCCTCATGAAGTCGCCACCCATGTCGCTGATCCCGTCGATACCTGCAGAGGAACCGTTCTCCTGCCTTCCGATTACTCGGAAGACGAAATCATCTCGACCCTCCGCCGATGCAACCCAAAGCTGACTATCGGAGGTGCACGACGCCTGGGCAGCACTGAAACCATTCTAATCATATTCCAAGGCAAAATCGTTCCTTACTACGTCCACTACGAAGGCTGTGCACTTCGATGCCGTCCCTTCAGGCAAAAGGTTGAAGCCTGCACACGGTGCCGTCAGATTGGTCATCGCCAAGACGTCTGCACCAACACCAGTGACACACTTTGTCCCAAATGTGGACTAAAAGATGCACCTATGGACCACGAGTGTGACCATGTTTGTGTTGTGTGCAATGGAAACCATGAAACAGGTTCATCGCTGTGTAGACAACGATTTAAGCCGCGCCCTACACGGTCCATGGAAAAGCAAGACCCACCCATCCACCGATCTCCTAGTCGCGAACAAACTCACGGTTCAAGCCAGCGGAAAAGTCGAAGCAAAAGCAAGGAACGCGGGCGGAAAAGTCGAAGCAAAAGCAAGGAACGCGGGCGATGCTCCAGTGCCAGCAAAAGTAAAGATCGCGGTCGTCGCTCCGATTCAACGACGCAAGACGACGCCTGGCCAGCCCTATCACCAAGCCCTGCTCTCACCAACTCTTCGGTCAACTCACACCAGGTAGGCTGGGCTAAGTCAGCCTCTTCTAGCTGCTCCTCAAATCACACCAGTAACAACGACTCCACCCTCTTTAAAGAAAATGCAACCCTAAAAGCTGAAATTCAAAGGCTTAAATTACAACTTGAGTCTTTTCACTTATCCGCTACTACCACTCAAATTGATTCTCGTCCTCCTTCCGCATCAACCACCCAAGCCCCTCCCTCTCATTCCGCCTCTTCCATGTGCCATTCATCAGCCCCACCTGAACCCTCTGCACAGTTGCCCATGGACACTAGCCCCTGTGCTCAACGCGAACCACTTCTCCCTCCCCCCAGCAAACGTAAAACTCCGAGCACTCCACGATCAGAAGAGTCCCTGGAGGAGACAGTTTTAAATTATAATGACAGAATAACCGCATTAGAAACTAAATTTCATAATATACTCACCGCAGTTGAAAAACTCAGTGCAGATTACGCAGCCAAACATGAAGCACTCGACAAATTTATGGACCTTGTGCAAGCTCATATCCAACAAACTACAAGTTGGATAGCTGAAGTTAGTGCCCATAATCCTAGCATAGCACCACTTTCCACCTCAGCACCAGCTTCGCTTAACAATGGCCAATAACCCGACTCGCTCCGAGCTTCAGGTTTGGCAATGGAACTGTAGGGGGTTCCGAAAAAAGAAAGCAAATCTGCAACAGTTCCTTGCCTCCCGTTCTAATCTACCCGAAGTCATTGCCCTCCAAGAAACTCACGGGCCAGTCAGCTTCCCAGGATATAATGTCCACCAAACTAAAAAGCTGTCCCGGCCTGATACGGCAATTCTTACTCAAAAACACCTCACTGCAAATCACTCCCACTTCGACGGCGTCGATATAGAGCATGATTTTTTGGAGATTATCCCTCATAAGAATAACACATCTGCTCTTTACCTTCTGAATGTCTACAGCCGCCCTCGAGACAAACATCACCGCTTTGACTCCCTTTTTACTCAAGCCATTTCCGCTGCCAAAGACCATCCCCTTTTAATTCTTGGGGATTTCAATGCACCCAACCTGTTGTGGGGTCACACTGTTTCTACTCCTAAGGGCAGAGCCCTGTGGATACACATACAAGACCACAGACTCACGCTACATAATGACGTCGATGCACCAACCAGGCTAGGAACAGCGTATCGAGAGATACCTCTCCCGATCTTACCCTTACACGCAGAATTCAGCACGTTACATGGAGCAACTTGCAAGTTAATCTCGGTAGTGATCACTACATCATTACTACTACAGTACATTTCAAGCACAAACCCTTCGCACCTAAGCCAATCAGTCACACCAATTGGGACAAATTTTGAGAGGCCCGCCAGATATCAGCTCCCAGAAACATCCAAGACATCTCAGAATGGGTGAAGCAACTTCACTCAGATGCTGGGGTGCATACTACAACTTTGCCCCCCGAAACCCCCCCTCACCACGGTTGATGCCAAGCTTTTACATATGTGGGAAGCCAAACAGTCTCTCTTGAAGAGATGGAAAAAAGGACGGCACAACCGAAAGATAAAACTCCGAATAGCCAAGCTTGACCTGCAGATCCAGGAGTACGCCACACAACTGGCCTGCCAGCAATGGGGCCAGGTGTGTGACAGCATGCAAGGAAACCTTGACAGCAAACGCACATGGCAACTACTGCGCCACCTCTTAGACCCTACCACATCACGCACACATCAAAACCAGAGCATAAAGAAACTTGTATATGCTCACAAAAACGATCTAAACGGACTCTTCGACGACCTCCGCGATAAACATCTGCCTCCTGCTCAGAAGTATAACACACCAAAGTACACTGGAAAGCCCAACGAGTTATTGAGCGCCGCTATCACGGAAGCAGAGGTTCGGCATGCTATGGCCACTCTGCGCACAACGTCAGCACCAGGCCCAGACCACATTACCAACAAAGTACTTCGCAATCTGGACGACAACTCCGTCACGGCAATCACAGATTATTTCAATCACTGCTTTGACACTGGCACCCTTCCAAGTTCCTGGAAGGATGCCAGGGTAATTTTCATTCCAAAGCAAAACAAACCAGTGAACACTTCCAATCTCAGGCCTATTTCACTAACCTCTTGTCTTGGTAAAACGCTTGAACACGTTATACTCAACCGTCTGAATAAATACATGGAAGACAACAATGTTTATCCACCAGAAATGGTGGGTTTTCGAAAATCTCTGTCATGTCAAGATGTCATGCTTCGACTGAAGCATGATATCATTACACCCAACAGCAGCCTAGATACGCAAGCAATCTTGAGTCTGGACATCCATGGAGCTTTCAACAACGTTGCTCATTCCGCCATCCTCCGCGAGCTTAATCTCATAGGGGTTGGCGCAAAGACATATAACTATATAGCTACTTTTTTAGCCAACCGTACCGCAACCATACACATAGGCGCAGATCAATCTCAGTCTTACGCTTTGGGAAGTTACGGCACGCCCCAAGGGTCTGTGCTGTCACCGTTTCTTTTTAATGTCTCTATGATGCCGTTGGCGCAAGCATTGAGATCTATCCCTGACCTCAAGTTTTCACTCTACGCCGACGACATCACTCTTTGGATGACTGGCGGCTCCGATGGAGAGATTCAAGACACCCTGCAAGCTGCGGCAAATACGGTTGTGGCACTTACAGGGTCTATGAATCTTTCATGTTCCCCACAGAAATCTCAGCTACTTCTCCTACCATCTCACAGAGGGGGCGTAAAACACATATCCAATATACAGGTAATTCTAGATGACGTACCAGTTACTCGAGTGGATAGGATCCGCGTGCTCGGTTTACACATTCAAAGCAATCGGCTCAACACATACACACTAAAGACACTTCACACCACCGTTGATCATACCTTGCGACTTTTGGGTCGGGTCAGTAATAAACATGGCGGACTAAAGGAGGCCGAACTCCTCCGCTTGGTCCAAGCCTTCGTTATCAGTAAAATAACTTTTACAACGCCTTACCTACACTTTCTTAAATCAGAATCCGACCAGATAGACATCCTTTTACGCAAAGCGTATAAGTTCGCTTTAGGGGTGCCTATACGGACCTCCACTGAAAGGCTTATGCGTACTGGCACCTTCAACACCCTTGCTGAACTAGGAGAAGCCCATATTGCATCTCAGTATAACAGACTTTCTAACACCGTGACAGGCCGACACATTCTACAAACCCTTTCTGTCACTCCGGCATCCATCACTAAGGTCAAGTACACCATTCCACACCACATACACGAGAACCTATACATTCCACCACTTCCAAAAAACATGCACCCTGAGCACCAGAAACAGCGCAGGATGCAGCGCGCGAGGGCCCTCAAAAAACAATTCTCCTCCTCCAATGATGTGCTCTATGTTGACGCCGCCGATTACGGTAACAGGCATCATTATGCAATATCGGTAATCAACTCTCACGGCCAGGTCGCTGCGGCCGCCTCCGTTCTTGCTTCTTCTTCGGAGGAAGCGGAAGAGGCGGCCATAGCCCTGGCCCTGACAATACCTAGTTCATCCGTTATAATCAGTGACTCCAAAACAGCTATATATAATTTCGGAGCGGGCAGGGTTTCTAGGCCAGCCCTTTCCCTACTTTTGCATCATCCCCTTGATCGACTTGTAGCACTAATCTGGACTCCCGCGCATGCGGGCCTTGCCGGAAACGAGGCGGCTCATGCGAGTGCCCGAGGATTCACAGTCCGGGCACACGCATCCGATGTGTCGCAATTCGCTACGGATGAGGCGCCATTTACAGCGCGGGATCGCCTTATTTCATTCCACGATATTTGCACACACTACCGTTTAGAGCGATTAACCTTCCCGCCACTCACGCGCAAATCTTCACGCAGGTGCGAAATTCTGTGGCGACAGCTGCAGACTCGCACCTTTCTTTCGCCTTACCTCCTACACCGCATTCATCCATCCTGTTACCCTTCCCCCTCATGTAAATTTTGTGCCTCTTCCACAGCAGACTTGAACCACATCATGTGGCGCTGCCCTAAGCACCCTCTTCCCCCATTCCTGAAACGCCTAATTTCTAGTGAGGAGCAGTGGGAGGCTGCCTTGCGCAGCTCGAGGCCCGCTATCCAGGAGGCCATCCTGGAGTGGGCTGAGAGGGTAGAGGAGGACTACTTCAAGTAGTTCATCCCCACCACACCCTTTCCTGTTGCCCCCTTCCCTTTAACAAGGGATAAATAAAGTTGTTCATTCATTCAAAACAAAACAAAACAAAACGGGTACGTAGTTAGGCAAATCGCGTGCTAAGAAGTGCGGCCGCTGTGACACACGGTGCCCAACACGTGCCGTTGGTTTATGTAAAAGAATTTTAAAAAATAACTCATTAGCTTAGTCGTGCCTCGAGCATGGGAAACAGAAATTCGCACAATTTTCTGCGTCATCAACCACTATATAAATAGGTACATTATAGCGCGAGCAAAATAACAATGACTTGAGAAAGGAGTGGCAGGAGGCAGGAATATCTCAGCTCCCGACATTTCTGCTTCGTCCCACTTCTTTCTCGAGTGTTTTTGTTTTCTTGAGCTAATATTAATTAATTCCTTATAGCGAAAGAGGGACGCACGAAGTTCGCACAACGGGGGGTCACCATTCCCCTCATCGTGATTTACGGCCCGTGAATCGACCGGCACTCGCAAAACTGCCCATTTCCTACGCAATAGTGCAATGCGCCTTCCATTGCTTACATGAATGCGAAGCGCATGTTTCGCACTCATGTAAACGTGTTTTATGCACACCGATGTCACCACACTTTCTTATAAACTTATCCGTTCCAGAAACGTTTCTGTTCTTTTCGAGCTACTAGGCGTAAGTCCAAGATCGGCTATTTCTACTCGTCAGGTGTATGACTCGCGCTAACGAGTCAAGGAGCTGCTATCTTGACGCATTGACAGTTCTCCACACGGCAGACTTCCCAATGACGAATTGTCAGCAGGTGCCGCATGCCCTTGACATTTTTTCTCTATTCTTTTTCTCCCCTTCCCCCTCCCCGTGTAGGGTATCATATAAGCCTCTCCTTTGCCTTTCTTTCTCTCTCTCTCCTTCAGGCGAAAGCGTTGGCAGGGTGCCTTGTCGCATGGTGTTGTACACTGGCACTGAAGAAAACCAACAAGTTCCCTACTCGACGTTGCAATCCTTAGATTGAGTGGCATAAACCCTCAGTGCATAGGAAATATAGATGGGCTTCACCACTGCCGCTCCCCCACCAGACCTGCTGAGTGGGAGCATAGTCAAAAGTTACCCGCCTTTCTGCCTCCCTGAAGGACCTCACTTGTCGCGGGTGCTTCAAAGCAGAAAAAAAAAGAGCCCTGGTGCCTCATTGCTGTCCCCACACCGAAGTACTTTCTTACACCACGCCGTGCATTCAGCAAATTTCATGCCACTTCGCTTCGTTGTTACTGGCTGAAAAATCTGCAAGATTTTCAGGCAGTAGCATGATTTTAGCCAGTTTATGCAGTGAGCAACGGAATAAATATTGCTCGATTTCGTGGTTTATTGAAACCGATGACGGATATTCACAGGCGACTCCGAGAGAAGAGTTTGCAAGCGCCCGCGTCCCCTTAGAGCAAGTTTGCAGTGATTATGAGGAACGCCGTCATGGGGTACTCCAGAACATTGGTGTTCGCGCATTTCGGCGCTATGGAAATGTGCGCTTGTCGTATATAAAGGCGGAAAGCGAACACGCGTCCTCAACTCCTGCCGCACCATAGTTTTCCCCAGAGTAAATAAATGAAATAAACACGCAGAAAGTACAAAACAGACTTCATCTCATTCCTGTAGGTGTGCCTCGTTTCGTGTTTGTGCTGTTTGTTGTGATGGGTTCATACCAACAAGCGCAGCACGTCTGAAGCTCCGTATATTTCACGGTAAAAAAAAAAAAAGATATTCATAAGTACCTTACCCACGCACGTCTGCTCAGTTCGCTCGTATCGCTCGTTTGTCGTTCGTTTTTCTGCTGTCTTCTGACTGTCCTCGCACAACCCTCGCTTTTCGCTATAGTCCGTGGGGGGTGAGGAGGGCGACAAAGACGTGCACACATAAAAGAGGGACTTTCCAAGAATTCGGCCTTTCTTTTCCCGTGAAGACGCTCACCCCATCCTCTCGGAGGATACTGCCCACCTGTTTTCACGCTCTCCCGCGGTACCGCGCAGCCTTATGAGACTTTGAGGGGAGGAACGCTTACAGATGACGGTGCATGGTTTGAAGTTAGAAAAGACGTTTCCTCCTGAGGCAAAATGTTTTTGCACGCTGCATTCGGGGAAACAGGGAACCTTCAAATTCAGCGCTTTCCTTATTTCTGTTTAGGTGGCGCTAGAGGAAGATTTTGGTTGTAGTGATAGGAATAATGTAGTTTTCTCTATATTCCTGCAGTTCTTGTGTGCGATTCGTGTGCATAAGTATACCAGGAGACCGTAACTGTTATATTTTAGGCTATGCATGCTTAGATTTTCACGCTATTTCAAGATAACAACGATTTTGTTGATGTTTACGGCACGATAAATTAAGACAATTTGCAAGCTTTGTTTCGCATTTCTGCTTGCTTTATTGAAAAACGCTACGTTGAGGAAATAGATCAGGGGTTCTAGTTTATCCACGTGCAAATTCAGCTAACGAACTTCAGTAGTTCTCCGCAAAAATGGGCCACGGTAGGTCTATCTAATGAGAATATTGCCCAATTTAGATCAATATAATTAAAAAGCGAGCGGGCGTACATAAATAAAGTTGAGCACTCAAAATAAAAATGCCATCCTCTATATACACCCAGAAAATGAATTTTCTCTAGCGAATAGGGGCGGATAGTCCGCATCGACATTTACTAAATTTGGCTCTTTTCAGAAGCTAATCAGCAATACAGTAAAAGTGCTAGAATAATTTGCTACGTTGAGGAAATAGATAAATATGTCTAAATGTTCTGCGCAAAGAACAGTGTTGTAACTGCAGCAGCTTTTTCAGAAAATGGTCACTGCTGACACACAGTCAGACCAAACCATGTAACTAGCGCTTATTCTTGGCTCTCCCTACCCAAATGCTAAAAGCTTACTTATTTTTAATAGATGTGTTTAAAATGTACAAAAATTAAGCTTTTCAATGACACATAAACCAACTATATAAGACAAGAAGAACAGCCGCCACGTCAGTTGGAAAAGTGACAAAAACGATGTGTTCGTGCCGCCGGAGTGAGACCGCCGCCTTAACCATCTAGGCCCGTAGCCAGGAATATTTTTTTGGGGGGGGGGGGGGGGCATTTGCTGGAAGCCTTAAAAACACCTATTTTTACTATTTGTCTTCCGTAAAACACCCCGTCCATCTAATTTATTTTTGAGGGAGGGAGGGGGGCTTTTACAGCACCGCCCTCTGGTACAGTGGCTACACCTGGCTATACGGGCCTGCAAGCATCTCCGGTGTTACAGAGATCGAAACCGAAACCAACGCAAGCCACCGGCAGGTAGTACCGCAGGCTCAGCAAATGTTTAGTTCAACGAACACGAACTTGGGCACTCTGAGCGCTTGTTATCAATTGCAGAAAAAAAGACAAATGCGTTTTATTAAAAATCACAGAAATAAGATTGAAAGTTTCTTGAATATTGTGAATCCCTTCACTACTGCGGTGGCGCATAGGAAACCAGCTTGTGCAATGTTAAAAATATAGAAAACATGAGAGACACAAATAATTAAAACACAGCTAAGGTACAGCGCTATGCATCCATGTATTGGCATTTAAAACTGATGTAAAAAACCCTAAAAATTTCTTGTTTCTCACGCGAGCGCTTGTCTAGCAGAGTGGCGCAGTGGAAGCGTGCTGGGCCCATAACCCAGAGGTCCGTGGATCGAAACCACGCTCTGCTATCAATGTTTTGTTTAGCGTTGTTTTTTTAAAAAAATTCTGATATTGTTTTTTTATATTTCAGTGCCGCGTTCTGGTGATATTTTCATTGCCATGTTTTCTGTACCTGAAAAAAAGAACATTTTTTTTTTAACACCACGATCCTACAGGCTCCTGTGCGTGACAGGTGAGCATGCTCCGCATGGGAACTATTGAAGGTCCCTGGACCGTAGTTGTCCCCATAGGTTATCGGACATGTCCACTTTGGCGAAGTGCATTCACTTAATCGAAAAAGCCGCAAGGCTTGACGTCACGGAGCTCTTGACCACGTCGACGCACGAACCCGCCAGCACATTCCTATCGTAAAGGAATAGTAAAGCGATGGAAGTGGAGGAAATGTACCATAACAGGACTCTTAAACAAGCTTGACAAGTCTGATGTTGCGTTTGAACGTGATGAGACGTTGGGAGAACGACTCAGGCAATGCATACCGTTCAGGGGCGTCAAACCGGTGGTTGCGTTCTACCTAATTCAACGGCTAACGGGACTAGAGTTTGTGCAGGGCCTCCGCTCCGAGATGTGCGTTCATAAGGGGATCTCTGGGGGCAGCATTGGTTGCTGTGAAATGCATTCTGTACCTCTCATTTGTGAGAAGAGTTCTTAAAGCTTCGTAACGTTAAAATGACGTTGCGGGAGAAAGACCGGAAATAGGGAACGCGCTGCTCGCAGAGCTCAACCAAATCACTGAAAGCCTCTGTTCATTCCCTTATAATCAATAAATACCCATTCATTACTTCACTTACCGTGCTTGTCTCTCCGGTGGACACCTCAAAGATGCCGCGAGAGACATTGTGTGTTGTAAACTTCCCTATATATACACGTTAAGAAAAAAAAATCGAGTTTAAGAGAGCGTATATTTGTCTCCCCAATAATGACAATTTTCTGGCTCGCTTGCGTTTCCTTTCCCAAAACCTGTGCGCTCGCCTCTTTCTTCTCAAGAAGACTACGCCACGCTGACAACGCGAATGTCGTTCGTGACGTGGAAGTATACGGGCACACGGTGATAGAAAAGGCACGCAAGACAAATGAAAATTATTGTTGAGGGCAGAAAGACACCCTTTTTTGTCGCTCCTCTCTAAGAGTGTACACGGACAAAAAGGAGTATTTGAGCCATCATCATGCTAAACAATAAAACGCTATCTATGTCGCGAGCTTTCCTTGCGTTATCACCGCGCACCCGATATCTATCGGCCATGAACGGCACGCGGCCATCAGTGAGACATCGCACTATTGATAGCAAAAAAGCACAACGGACAGTTTTCAACAATGGAAATGCAGGAAGCCATGACGATTATTGCACTATGGGAGAAAGACGCCCCAAATATTCCCGTCGTGGGGAGCTGCCAGCACAGTTCACTGCGAAGTACCAACTGCGCCGTATTTCGATCACCACCTGACGAAGTAATGAAGTGCCCACTATAGGTATCTGCACAACAACATTTGGACTTTGTAGACCTTGCAGCTAAGACGCTGTAGACAAGGTAGCTCATGATGATTCAAATGAATTGTGGTTGAGTTCTTAACTTCTAATGAGTTGGCAGCTTTAAGTCATTCATTCGTTACGCAATTAACTGGTGTGACGCATGATGCGATAGTTTATTTCAGCGCTTTTGCCACGTACTTTTAATCAGTTTGTGTGCGATGAAACGCTAATGATGGTCGGTAGCCGCGTGGGCGCTCCCTGTTGTTCCAAAACAGCACTCCTGGTGCCCGGAACAAACGGTGCAGAGAGACACCTTTCGAGCCAGCATTCATGACCAAAAATAATTGGGCGATGTTCAGTCTTGTCCGGTGTCCGTTGTCACGGCTATACGTTCTGGGGCAACGCTCGGGTAAAATATAGTATATGTGAAACACAGAAAAAAAAACGTTGAACAATAGACTAACACCAATTATAACTGTTGCGGAACAGTATAAGACAGCTACAAACGTAACCTTTTTATTCTTGTCGGTGACTTCGACGTACATATACACATGACCCTGACCTAGCTTCGCGCACTCGTGATGATACACTTCATGGAGATGCGTGGACTTTTTGGTAGGGGGGGGGGTGAAGGGGGTAGTAGCATAAAACAGTCATATTCATTGTTTTTATTTTAGTTATTATTTACTTCAGGTAAAACACCCACCTCCATCAGAATTTCAGAGAGGGGGGGGGGTGAGCCCCTAGTGCAGTACCCCTGGCTGTTGTCCTGACCCAACGCAGTATTATGTAGTGGGTGTGCAACTTTTTCTTGGTCTTATTGTTACTTTCTCCCACCGCTCAGTTTTGTTAAAACAGATATGAGAGTATAAACAAAGGGGACGGGCAGGGCTGCCGAGATTGGCGTTAAATTAATGTAGCAAATGTTCCTCCAAAAATTTGACTTCGCTGATTGTTATGTGCAGCATGCCCACACACTGAGCAGAAAGTGTCGAAGAACGCGAGCAACGTGCGACTACGAGTGCGTGATGTACTAACAGTGCACATCTCTTCTCCTGTCCCAGTCGAACGTCAGCCTGTACGTGAACCGGCTGACGTCGGACGAGTCGGTGCTGCCGTACGAGTACCACCAGTAAGTGCTGCGTCGTAGAGTATTGGCGCCTCCTACATTTAAGTGCAGAGCACTTTAGGGGGGGGGGGGGGGGTGGCTGTCGTTTTCTGTCGTCGTCGCATGGCGTAACACTCCATGCGTAGCATATTCAGCGCTTGCTGGGGCCAATTATTATAACTCTTAATCTTAAAGCACCTCGATAATCATAGTTTACCGGGCGCTTTCACCAAGAAAAAAAAAACTCTTCTGAAAAAAAAAGAAGAAAATAGTGTGCTTGGTGTAATGCAGGCAGAAGCACGTATGAAAATAAAAAAAAGGAACCAAAGATATGATATCATCATCATCATCATCATCATCATCATCATCATCATCATCATCATCATCATCATCATCATCATCATCATCATCATCATCATCAGTCCAATTACGTCCACTGCAGGACAAAGGAATTTCCCATGTTCCGCCAGTCAACTCGGTCCTGTGCTTGCTGCTGCCAATTTATACCCGTACGCTTCTTAATCTCATCTGCCCACCTAACCTTCTGTCTCCACCCAACCCGCTTTCCTTCTCTGTGAATCCAGTCAGTTACCCTTAATGACCAGTGGTTATCTTGTCTACGCGTTACACGCCCGGCCCATGTCCATTTCCTCTTCTTTATTTCCACTATGATATCCTTAATCACCGTTTCTTCCCTAATCGACTCTGCTCTCTTTTTGTCTCTCAAGGTTACACCTACCATTTTTCTTTCCATTGCTCGCTGCGTCGTCTTCAATTTAAACTGAACCCTCTTTGTAAGACTCCAGGTTTCTGCTCCGTAGCTAAGTACCGGCAAGATACAGCTGTTAAATACCTTCCTCTTGAGGGATAGTGGCAATCTACCTGTCATAATTTGAGAGTGCTTGCCGAATGTGATCCACCCCATTCTTATTCTTCTAGTTACTTCAATCTCGTGGTTAGGCTCTGCGGTTATTACCTGCCCTAAGTAGACATAGTCTTTTACAACTTCAAGTGCACTATTACCTATCTCGAAGCGCTGCTCCTTTCCAAGGTTGTTGTACATTACTTTCATTTTCTGCAGATTCATTTTAAGACCCACCTTTCTGCTGTCCTTGTGTAACTCCGTAATCATGAGTTGCAATTCGTCCCCTGAGTTACTCAGCAATGCAATGTCATCGGCGGAGCGCAGATTACTGAGGTACTCTCAATTAACTCTTATCCCTAACTCTTCCCATTGTAGGCCTATGAAAACCTCGTGTAAGCACGTGGTAAATAGCATTGGGGATATTGTATCCCCCTGCTTTACACCTTTCTTGATTGGTATTTTGTCACTTTCTTTATAGAGCACTATGGTAGCAGTTGAATCCCTGTAGATTTCTTCCAGGATGTTTATATATGCTTCGTCGACCACTTGATTACGCAGTGTCTGCATGACTGCTGATACTTCTACTGAAGCAAACGCCTTCTCGTAATCTAAAAAGGCTATGTACAGTGGTTGGCTGTATTCTGAGCACTTCTCTATTCTCTGATTGATAGTATGAATGTGGTCGACTGTTGAGTAGCCTGTTCGAATCCTGCTTGTTCCTTCGGTTGATTGAATTCTAATGTTGTCTTAATTCCGTTAGCAATTACCTTTGTAAATAGCTTGTATACGATGGAGAGCAAGTAGATCGGCCTGTAGTTATTCAAGTTCTTGTCATCTTTCTTATGTATTAGGATAATGTTAGCATTCTTCCAAGATTCTGGTAATCTTCCCATGAGGGGACACTTCGTAAACAAGGGGGGGGGGGGGCTAGTTTTTTTAACACAATCTGTCCTACGTCTTTCAGCAGATATGATGTTATCTGATGATCATCAGAAGCTTTGCCTCTTGGCATTCCCTCCAAGGCTTTCCTGACTTCTTCTATCATTGCTGGTGGGATGCCATCTAAATTACTGATAGTTCTTATATAAAGGTTGTGGTTGTCCCGGCTATTGTACAGATCTCTGTAAAACTCCTCCGCTATTTTACCTATCCTATCCATATTGGTAGTTACCTTGTCTTCCTTGTACCGTAGTGCATACGTCTGATTTTCGCCTATCCCGAGTTTCCTCTTCACTGCTTTGACGCTTCCTCCGTTCTTCAGAGCGTCTTCGATTTTCTCCGTGTTATGCCTTCTGCCATCGGATACCTTACGCTTAATAATCAGCTTCGAAAGCTCTGCCAATTCTATTTTGTCTGTTGTTTGTGAGGCTTTCATGCTTTGACGCTTCTGGATGAGGTTCTTAGTCTCCTGGGACAGCCTGGCAGTGTCCTGTCTACCCACCGTACCTCCAACGTCCCCTGCGCACTCGGTAATGATTCTCGTCAGAATATTATTAATTGCATCAACGCTAAGGCTGGTTTCCTCGATAAGAGCCCAGTACTATTTCTGAAGCGAGACTCTGAATTCCTGTACTTTCCCTAGTGCTAGCTCATTGATTGGCTTCTTGCATATCAGTTTCTCAAGACAAGATACACAAAGGGAGAAGAGAAAAAAAAGGAAGAAAAATAGGAGCAAGGAAGAGGGAGAAATTGAAAAATAGAGAGGAGTTGATAAATGGAAATATATAGAGAAAAAAAGACAGAAAAATAAGGCCGGCAAAGCAGGAAACGAAAGAAAAGAGGAAGAAAGAAGTCAGCCGAGAAGGAACAAAGTAGGCTGCCCTGCTCTGCACTTCCCTAGGGCTTGGCACCCCTAGCGCTAAGCTGCCCTAATTTTGTTTTTTCCCTTGGCTCGCTCGCACGGAAAATAGCTATTTTTTTCCCATGCTTTTCGTAAAGTGTTGCCACGCGCAGCTGGCTATTTGTCACTTTACTAGTAACAGTACCGCGCGGTAGAACGCTAAATTGTGTGTGTAAAATGCTTTGAAACAAATGCATGCCTGATCCCAATGTCCTCAACTTGTGCTGAAGCACGTTGTCGGGAATTATCAAATCATGTTAGTTGTTAAAGTGTAAAAAAATAGCGACAGTTTCTTCTATCGAAAGAATGTTATCAACACAATTATTATAAGTATCAATAAAATAAAATGATGCTTGAAGTGGCAAGATCAGTAGAATTACGAAAGGCGCTACAATGCACTATGAACGAGTGCCGAATAATTAAGACCACCTGGCTTTTTTTCAAATTCTTCTAAATCTATGCACGCAGAATGTATTCTTTTAAATTTCGTTTCTTCTGTTTAGTATTAACACACTGTTGCGAATAATAATGAATGAATGCTCAGTCACACTACCATAGGGACAGTGACTTTCGAAGATATCAGACGCGCATGAAAACCTAAACACAAGTTCAGATGAATGAGGTAGATGGATGAGATAGACAGCGCTCAAGAGCGTCAATATTCGAGTAAAATCGGGATATATTGTTTGCCTGAAACACGTTGAAGCACTTGGCGTAGGGTGTGGCGTGAAAAATAACTTAGTAGAAGAGGAGTTGGTGACACCATCACAGCAGGCTTCACCGACAGGGTTGCGATGTTTTCGAGAGTTATAATTGAACTAGAAAATGATTTATTCAGTACAAGCGACCTGTCACCAACCTTGGGCTCGTCTGTGCAGCTTCGACTTCTGCAGGACCAAGGAGCCGGTGTCGCCGGTTGAGAACCTCGGGCAGGTCGTCTTCGGCGAGCGCATTCGCTTGTCGCCCTACAAGGTAAGCTTGCGAGCTGCGATTCCAGCTGACAGCCAGCCACGTCTATGCATCCGCCATTTTACTTGTTTCCTGGTTAGTGCCTTGACTGCACGTTTTTTATTTATTGTTAGTGATCTGTTTAATGTTGTAACCCAAATCACGCCATTAGACATTACCGTGGGGAGGGCATTACAACATTTAAAAAAGTTTGCGCAGCTTGAAAACGATGGGGAATTAACGGTATTGTAAACATGTAAGTTACTTTCCTGATGCTTTCATGGTCATTACCCACTGTTTTCTCCCATGAACTACTATGATGTAGCTCGAAGCTTTTGTAACAGTTTTGGTGCGTTCAGGCTGGCGTAAGAGAGAAAGAGCAAGCGTACAGTGAAGTCATCTAAAAAAATATTCAATTCAGAACAGTCCGGAAGAGCAAATGCAATAGGATCGTGACGTTAGACACATTATGTTGCGAAGTAAGCCAGTCTGTAGCATGAGCAGGCTTAGAAACACAAATACTGAGAATTCAGCCTGTGTATTACGCACTGAGTGCTCACGTAAATTCATGCATAGCTATGTCGGACAGACAATGATTATTATATGACCATACAGGCTTTGCATGCATCCCTCAAACTTGTGATCATACCACAATTTCTTTTGCACGATCTTATGCTCGACGTAAGATGTTGCACGTTTACTTATGTCACGTAAGGGATACATAATGCTGCGTATAGATGGCGTGAGTGCGTTGCTGCTTTTATCAACGAAACAAATAAAACTCGCTGCTGCTTCCGTTGAAGGGGCTGAGAGCTTAGTCAAGCAGCTCTATGCACGCCAGCTTTTTTAGCAGGGGGGGCTGTTTTAAGATTTTCGTTGCGCCAGTTCGCGTGAGCAACCTTATAAAGCGCGTATGTGCCAAGCAGCTGCTAGCATAGGGTACACCCATGGATAACGTGGTACAGCGAAAATGTGGGAAATGGAAGTGTGGGTGAAGAGAACTGGGAGGATGAGGAGGAATTAAAGGAACAGCTGGGAGGTTGAATCATCGCATAGGCTTGCACAGGGGCAAGTATAAAGAGTGGGAAGAAGAGGTGAGAGGATAAAACATGGCATAGCCATAACCATGTACGGATGGCATATCAAGAGGATGGAAAGGCTAAAAAGTGAGAATGAGGGCGACTGAATTAAAGCTTGTAAAGGGGGGGGGGGGAGTTAGGAGGCCAATGAGGAGAAAGGGCAATAGAGATAGACGTAAGTAAAGATAGATGAAAGAAAAAAATAGAAAATAAAAAAGAAAGAAGAAAAGAGTATTTGCAAGATATAGAAAGACAAAAGTAATTTATCTGCGTTCTTCAGCTGGCGGGGATTTTAGATAGCTCCGTTGTTAAGCAAGGGCTGACTTCTGGTATTGTTGGTAGGGCATATATGAAGTGTTTAGCGAAGGTTAATCGATACCTGAAAAAACGAAGGGCACAAGCGTACGCTGGCGCTTACTTTCAGCGAATGTTTCGTTTGAATTCAGATTGATTGAATTATATGATGGGTTTAACGTCCCAGACCACCATATGATTATGAGAGACGCCGTAGTTGAGGGCTCCGGAAATTTCAACCTCCCGGGGTTGCATAACGTGCCCCCAATTCTGAGAACACGGGCCTACAGCATTTTCGCCTCATCTAAAATGCAGCCCACCACAGCCGGGATTCAATCCCGTGACCTGCGGGTCCACAGCCGAGTACTTTAGCCAATCTAGATTACCGCGGCGGGGTCGTTTGAATTCGTATCGCACTTATTTACACATTGAAGGACCAATATTCCCACACGTGCAGGAACAGTTGCAACAGTATATGGTTACATGTGTGATCTGTAATTAAATAATTGGTTGAACGTTATCGTCTGTTTCTTTTGTCTTTTCAGGTAATGATAATTCTTCGTTAAATGCTTGATACTCCGCTGTTTACTCACATCGCGCAGGCGTAGAACTGCTAATAGTATTTTTTCTTGCCACTGACGTTGTATTTCAAACATGCGCAACAAGTTAATCAATTGAAGCTTTGAAGTGATTACCCGTCTTGATTATTAAGCTGTGACAACAGTGTAGTGGTATCACCTTATAGAAGTGAGCATACGAAGCACACAACAGATAATGCCCAACCTGTCATAACTATCATGTGGAGAGAAGCAGATATGACGATCATAGTAATTTCTTTTTTTTTCCTTTCTTTATATCCTGCCCTTCTCCTAGGGCCTTCTTGTCCTCAATCCCTTTCTCCTATAGAGAGTAGCATGCAGGCGCCTTACATACGCCGGCAGAATTCTAATTCATTAAAGAGACCCCCTCTCTCATTTTATGTCGTTCTGATAACGCACGTTCACCTTAGAGGCTTCTTGTGCGCGTATTCACAGCTGTCCCAATATAGGCAATGCATTTTACCATTCGACCAGTCACTTTTTCATTTTAAAAAGCGTGCGACGGCTTTCTACCGCATTGACTTCGTTTATTCAACACGTATACAGCATTCGCTTACTGAGATGCTGTTGCCTCGCTTCATCACTGCCATTCGGATATCTCTCCAGACACATGAATACGGCTGTCGGCCGTGCTCTCCTCGAGGCATCGAGTGTAAGCCCATTCACGATAGTCGCAGTGTGCATCTATGAAATAGGGCTCACACAAGCCTCCTTTCCACACAAAACGAAGCCCATTGGTGTATTGAAGTAAGCCTGGAATCCGCAAAACATTTTGAGTTGAACATTGCGTTGTATCACTTGTCAAATATTTAATAATAATAATAATAATAATAATAATAATAATAATAATAATAATAATAATAATAATAATAATAATAATAATAATAATAATAATAATAATAATAATAATAATAATAATAATAATAATAATAATAATAATAATAATAATAATAATAATAATAATAATAAATCGCAAGCCTGCGCGAATCATGCCACACAGTCGCAGCGAAAGCTGGAAAAGAAGCCTTTCTAGACCGCATTGTAAGTTCTCCAGGGTGACTGCTACAGGGGCACTTGCAAGGCATTCACTATGCCATAACACCATCGTAATTTTGGAGAAGCACATAGGCACCCACTATGCCCTTATTCTACATGCTGCTGAGAAGCAAGATATCCGCTACACACCTGTAGACATTATGTTCGCTTAGTTGATGCGGCTGACGACGATGAAGGCGAGCCCTTTGTGATGGGCTTGAAACTTTAAGTAAGTGTGAGTCCTGGCTACCATTTTGCCCCGCCGCGGTGGTCTAGTGGCTAAGGTACTCGGCTGCTGACCCGCAGGTCGCGGGATCAAATCCCGGCTGTGGAGGCTGCATTTCTGATGGAGGCGGAATTGTCGTAGGCCGGTGTGCTTGGATTTGGGTGCACACTAAAGAACCCCAGGTGGTTGAAATTGACCCCACCCCCCCTTCGTATTACGTCAGTGTATAAGGCTAAATAACGTATGCTGTCGGGCTAATTGGTGCATAGATGGGATGGCATTCATAGGGCGCAGAAGTAACAATGAAGAAAAAAAAGTGAGAAGAGACAAAGAGGGCTGAACTTGCACCCCGCTCCCCCCTTTCCCCCCATGTGCACTCAATGGCCACGTGGGTCTTTCACAATTAAGAATTCACCCCGAGCTCTGCGCAGATCCGCTTCCTGGAGAACCAGACTTGCGTGCCCCTGTGCAGCAAGACGTACAGCATCGACGACCCCGCCTCCATGAAGAGGCTGGAGAAGCTCAAGAAGGGCATGAGCAAGCATTACATGCACCACTGGTGAGCACGCACCATGAGCGGGGCCGTCAGGAGGTGGTGTTGAAAAACAAAGCACTGCCCAGCTTCGTAACGAATTAGATCTAAGTAACATCATATAGGGCCCAAGACTTTTCTATTTATAGCCACGCGTGCAGCAGATGTTCCACAATTCTGTTTTTGAGCTATAGTATACTTGTAAAGGCAGCATCGTGATAGTACAGACAGTCAAATAGCTCAGTCAGAAAGATCTCAGTGAAAATGTTTACATTTAAAGATTCACTAAGAAGGCGAATGATTTTGTAATATTAGAAAAAATACTGTTTCACAATTTCAAAATCACTTGCCGTGAGAAAATGATTGGTAAGCGAGAAAGCACGCGAAAATAAAATGGGACTGGCGACACCGCCTTCAAATTCGTGCGCCAAACGTATTGACGTCATATATTTGGACGGCATGTACGAGCTCCTATGTAATTCCTAATCAGTAAAAACAAAGTACGTTTTCTCTGTGGGGCCGTAGACTTGATATACTAAGTTTCAAGGCATTCCGTTGAACCTTGTTGAACCAATGCTGCCAAAATACAAAGAATACATTTTATTAACGCCACAAGCGGTGATTATGGCGCGAAATTTTAAAATGAGAATTCTATCGAGTTTCTCCCGCGTTAATAAAATAAACCTATGATGCTTAAATTACCAGACTTCGTATTCTCAGAATAAATTTACTAATTCGAAACAGCTCGTTGTTTCATCGGATGAACAGCGCTGCAACAGGACAAAGAAGGAAGGAACAGGACCACGTGCTGTCCAGACCTTTACTTTTCTGTGCCGTTGTAGCGCTGTTTATTTGAAGTTCAGTTTATACCAACAAGTCTGCGTTATCCCTTTATATCCATGTCTCACTTCAATGTCCTCTTATTACAATGACACTTTTTGCCCATGTGATATGAGATTTAATAACGAGTATATGACAAGGTAGCGGGCACAGTTAGGTGTAGATATTGTGGCAGATACTCGAGCTATTGAACTACTGAGCTTCATTTAACCTGCCTTCATGTGCACTCCGACTTCGCTGGTTCCTCTTCAGGATGCGGGAAAGCCGAAACGTGGTCAAATGGTCGTGCGCATGAAGCTTAGCACCATAGACGAAAGAGCGGAGCAAGTCTTTTGCTGATGGCCCGGGACTGTGACGATGGCGAAGTAGATTGCCACTTAAGTATATGCTCTAAGATTTCTGCAGAAAGATCCTGTTTGGCGTCAACTGTGAGAAATAACAGCATTCGTCCTGAAGCTAATAGATGAGGACTGAATAAGCAGATGTCTTATTGAAGTTATTAGCTATACCTAGGTGCTGGAATATTTAGTCCCTGTGATTTCCGACTCTTTGAATACTGTCCTTGAGCAAACCAAAGAAGTGATGGCACCCGTCATAAACTTTGTACAAAGTATAGAAAAAAAAACAGACACACAAGGAAGTAGTGTTAACCTAACGGCTATATAATGGCGCTAATTTAGGTGGCATAATTACACACGCAGCTACAGCCAAAAGCACATGAATGCCCTTTAAAACGAGAGAACACCAAAGCTTCACTGCTGAAAATGCATGTCTGTGAAGGCACTGTATTTAAAAAGAAGTATGCTTCTAGACCTTTTAGCTCAAGGTTCCACATACATACGTCAGATGCTTCCGTTCGTTCGTGAAAAATTACGCTAACAGACGTATTAGGATAGCGGTGGGATAGTGAAACTAGGTTACGTAGACAGTTATCCATCTTTGGCCTATTGCGGGTTTATGCCTTCGTCTTCGTCGTTGTTTAAGGTAATTTCTTGTACATTATGGTGTATTCACGTGTTCTGCACTGCACTCATGCAGGATCGTGGACAACATGCCGGTGACGTGGTGCCACTCGACGAGCGAGCTGAGCGGCCAGACGTGCAGTATGGGCTTTCCCATGGGCTGCTATACGTTTCGCAACAGCGTGCCCCGAGGAATATGCGGAGTCTACGTAAGTCACCGAGACAAGTCCTCTACGTATATTGTTCTCGCATCTTCGTGCATATATTAGCATATATACTTGTATATTCCTATTATCTGTAGCAATGACAAGGAAGAAAATTTTAAGCGACCTGATCGAGTGTCCCATTTAAGTGTCTTTAGCCCATATCGCCAGCCTTTAGTGCTTAGCAAACTCACCTGGCTAGACACTAGAGTGAAAGGAGGTCGTCCTGTATGTACGTGGTGTGTGCCACCTTGATGACAGGTATACCCGTAAGAAAGCTGCAGGATTTGCAAATGCTGCGCTTAAGTCTGCACGTGGGCTTTGCAATTAACTCCGGCAGCTTGTAGTCGTGCTCTCGAAGCTGATCTTGGAGGCTACGTTGAAAGAAGATCGTGGTTCAGATCTTTGCCAGGTGCCACAGCGGTTTGAGCAGTTACAAGAAAACCGTCTGCTCTTACACTTAGCCCACTTAAGTTTAATTAATAATCCTGACAGTTCGTTATCTCCTATCTTAACTATGGTCCGACATCATATTCATCCTATGCAACTCTTAACTACAACTTCTCTCTTGTTTATTCATTTTTTTCAACTTTCGTCTCATTCGAGCCATCTCTCAGCTTTCGGTTATCTGGCGGTGAATACCGATATTCTTTTTGAAAAACATGAAGTCACTAGTAGTAAAAAGGCCCTGGGACGATGAGCTCCGGGCCAAACGAAAACACGTTGCCCTAAAAGCGTGCGACCTTTGAGACTTCGAACGTGAGCGGCCGGATTTGTGGTAATTCTAGGAGACGCACAGATCAACGAGGCAAACATTTATGGTATGTGGGATTTAACGCCCCAAAACCACCATATGATTATGAGAGATGCCGTAGTAGAGGGCTCCACAAATTTCGACCACCTGCGGTTCCTTAACGTGCACCCAAATCTGAGCCCACGGGCCTACAGCATTTACGCCTCTATTGAAAATGCAGCCACCACAGCCGGGATTCGATCCCGCAACCTGCAATGAGGCAAAAATTGAGCTTAGCTGTAAAAACACGGCGCAAAAGCAAAAAAAAAAACAAAGACGAAGGAAACACGGCGTACGCTGGACGATCACGGTACACTTACGACACTTTCAACGACCACACGTTTCAGAGATTTTCTGAAACATTTTTAGGGACTCCAACGGATCGTTTATGACAGCCTTTTTGCTGTACTGGGAGTTTTTTTTTTCACTGTCAAAATTATTGAGTAATGCATGAGTTGTTATACATGTTCTAACTAAAATTTCGTTTCATTCTTTTCTCACGCAACATTCATAAAGATAAGGGCGACAAGTTCAAAAATTTTTTGTAATAATAAGTTTCGGGTTTCACAGCATAGAACGTATGGGGATGACCAATGATGCTAACGCTATCGCATTATGGTTCCTCAGATTTAGCATACGTAGACTTCAGTGTAACGTTCTCCTTTTTTTTTATTTCCGGTTGACCATGACAACTTCAGTCTGCGTACTCCAAGCCGGAGACCTTCTACCTGTTCAACCACGTGGACCTGACCGTCTCGTACCACAAGAGCGAGAAGGAATCCTGGGGAAGCTCCTTCATCGAGGAAGGAGGCCGCATCATCTCCGTCAAGGTGCAGCCACGGAGGTCAGTGGAGGCGGTAAAGTGCATTAGCGCGTGCGCCTGCATATATCTTGACATCGCCGTTCAAGCGGCTCTTTCATCGAACTCAGAAACGCTGTTTATCAACTGTTTCAGGTGTCGTAGTAGACAGGAAGGAATCCCTTAAGCTGTGTTGGTCCCGGCTTTTCTGAACGACCTGCGCCGCAGTTGGTAGTTTGTCTAGAAGAGACCAAGCAAACCGTCTGTGGCATTTGCGGTGCATTTGTAGCATATGCTGCACTGTAGGTCTCGTTGTATCCTGAAAACAATTTCAAATTCACAAAACGACTTTTACCTAGTCAGGATTGGGCTGGCAACATTGGGCTGTTCGGTTATTGTTTCTTTTTCATTTCTGCTATAGACAATTGGCAGACCCCCCTCCCTCCCCCCTTCCTATATGGGGGTTTTAATTAACGAAAATGAAATGCATCTTTCACACTTTGAGAGAGTGTTAGTTCTATATACTGTAGAACAACCTTGAAGGTGTAAAGGTGTTCACTGTGGAAGGCGCTCGTATGGGGGACTGGGCACTTTCATAAATTTAGTCTTGAGGTCACCTCATAGCGCTTATTCCCACAACTACGTCGTAAGCTTACTAATTTGCGTGCTCGTGTCAATTCTATAACTATGCGACACCTCACAAGACGAGCAGTGTTTCTTACAGAACTGACTATTTTTCGTGCTCTTGTTCGCGTCGACTACGAAATATTGTTCAACGCATTGAACTCGGCTTGTTTATTTTTACAAGCGAACAGTGGTGCGTATAACAAAAGGCACAAACACCGCATATTACATGGCGTTGCATCTGCCTACCTAATTCAGCAGCGCGTCCTTTTCTTTACGCTTTAAACCACTTTTGCGCAAGCGGTTTCAAGCACCCAAAACACCCTTTTGCACTACAAGAATTTGCAAGTGCATCTCGCTTTCCAAGTCACTTTTTTTTGCGTAAGGAGCAATGTTTTACGTAAAACGCCCTTTGCGAGCTTAAGGCGCTACGAGTTACCGAAGAATTCACAGAGTTTGATCAATAATCGGAATTCGCTATTCAAAGAAACGACCAGTAATAGGCGAGATTAGATCAACTGATATGTTGGTACCAATGTTACACGTATTCTGTGAATGTTTATTGTTTAATTATACTGAACACGAATGTTGCCACCGGCACTAAATGACAGGTCAAGATCCCATGGCTACGTATGCCGAACAGTGTATGGCCATGGCAGTTGCGTATACCCAGAAATTTTTTTTCGGGGAGGGAGAGATGGCTTCGACGGTACTTTTTGTATGTTCGCGCGTGCGTTTGTACGTGTACTTGTGTATGTACACAAGCAGAGTTGAAAATTTCGGGGGAACGAATGTGAGCCCCCCTGGCTACGCCGCTGGTGGCTGTGTAACACTAGTGTTTTCCTCGTGTGGTATTTTACTTTACTATGCTTCGGCGTGTGGCTGTGTTTGTGTGTGGGACATTCCGCGATTTGATGTTGATGGCGGCGGTTATTTCCTGATAGGTAGCCTTTGTTTTCCAGTAATAAGGGACTACTCGAATCCCTCGTTGAGTGGGGTGTTGTGGTTCGGGAAAATTCTAGGCGTGGGGTTGTCGAAAATAGATGCTGTAAACCACCCTAAAATGCTTTAATATTTACGCATACGCGAATAAGGGAAACGCAACTGTTCGGTCCGTTAAACCTAAAATCTTTTATTTTTATCACAATTTCAGCATCGCGCACAAGAAGCGCCCGAACTGCGACTCTGGCGAACCTCTGGCGCTGAGCTCAGGCGAGACGAAAGACACGTTTACCGTACAGTACACGTACAGCGTCACCTTTGTGGTGAGTATAAAGCATGTTTTAGACGTAAAAGAACACCCCTGCAAAAGCGCATGCGAGAGCGACCGCCCCATCAGTCGTGCACTTGGTAAAGTGCGTTGGACGCGCCATAATAATTCGAAGACTGCTGGTTCGGTTTTATCTGTGGCAAAGTTGCTTTTTTGTCCTCTTTGATTCCTTTCCGTTTTAGTGTACGTCATACTTATTCGACTGCACTTTTCCTTTCGTCAACTTAATAGTCTGTTGGTTTGTTTTGGTTCTATGTGACAGAGGCATGAGCCCTTGAACTATTCGTTCACACACGGTTAAATGTATACCACTTTGCATCATGGTAATTTATTTGCTCCGTAGTTCTACAACGTTTCCTCTTAAACTTGTCACAGTTGTACAGTATAACTTTTTTCAAGTTTGACTTTTAGTTTAAATATTACTAATATTTCATGGATATGCTGTGAAAATGATTTGCCATCTTTGTGGCATACAGATGGGGTGATTGTAGAAAAAAAGCTGTCCCTAGACATCTTGACAGACTCGCTCACTTCGCCAACATGCAGTGAGACGTTGGTTCAATTTTCCCCAATTCAACTTACTTAGGTCCCTGCAAACTTCCCGAAGCGGCTTGTGCGGAAAATGAATGGTTATTTTATGCTGACGAAAAAAAGAAAGGCATAAAGTAAAATGCTGCATTTTAAGAGTACAGTAACCTAAACGCCCCAACTAGACAACTAATACCAAAATACTTAAGAATAAACCGATGATAGAGCAAGTTAACGATGTAACAAAACCTCATAATATAGCAATGGAGTGATTAGTGATGAGTGGGGCGAAGCATCCATCTGTCCGTCGGTGTGTCCATCCGTCCGTCCGGACGCATGGGCGAACGGACGTATAGAAGCACGTATGGAAGCACGGACGGACGCATGGACGGATGGACAGACAGACGGATGGAAGCATGGACGGATGCATAAACGGATGGACGGACGGAAGCATGGGCGGACAGGCAGACGAACGCACGCATGGATGGGTTCACGGACGGACGAAGGGATGGACAGAAGCATGGTCGTATGGACGGATGGATGGAAGCATGGACAGATGAATGAGTGGGTGAACGGACAGACGCACGGACGGATGGATACACAGACAAATGCGCCACCACACTCGTCGTCATTCACTCCATGAATATCCTGTGAAAACCACTAACGCCATCTAGTTATATTATTCCGAAGGACACATAAACATAACGCAATTTATTGAGCAACTCATAAACGAGAGGTGGCTACATACAACAACAACAACAACAACAACAACAACAACAACAACAACAACAACAACAACAACAACAACAACAACAACAACACAACAACAACAACAACAACAACAACAACAACAACAACAACAACAACAACAACAACAACAACAACAACAACAACAACAACAACAACAACAACAACAACAACAACAACAACAACAACAACAACAACAACAACAACAACAACAACAACAACAACAACAACAACAACAACAACAACAACAACAACAACTACTACTACAACTACAACAACTACATCAACGACAACAACAACATCAACAACAACAACGACAACAACAACAACAACGACGATGACGACAACAACAGCAACAGAGGAGAAAACGACCCACGCCTACTAAGGAGCTTGGACCCTAAAATGATGACTCAGTGTACAGGGTAGAGAAGTAAAACTGTAAAGATTACGGCCAAAGGTGATCTTTTCTTATGTACACGTAAAATAAAACGAATATTCCACGTTGCATTGGTATCTCAGACGATGCTCTAACGACGCAACAAGGTTTCAACGAAAACTCCGACGACAGGTGAATATGCGCTGCAAGGAAATTAAAAATTTGCATGCATGAGAACATTCGGCTGGAGCAACAAGCTGAAGGGATCGTAGCGAGATGCATCCTTTTTAGCTGGCATTAATTAGCTAATGACGGTGGCGATGAATTATAAAATTTTAGCTATCAAGTTATCTACGAATTATCTGCTTAGGTACATTTCTAATCAAACCAATGAAACGTACTCTCTCTTTGGCCATATGACCGCACCCACAGGTTTGGTTGGCTCCCCAAATTCTTTACGATCTGTAACACATATAATTTAGTTGAAATTTCTGCTGTACAAAAGAATTTATTCACTTGGTTCCTTTTGCGTTCACCTAAGACAACTCGAAGGCGTAAGGCGTCTTCTAAATACAAACAGAATTTTTTTTGTAGATGATTGCAGCAGCAGACGACAATGATGACTTTACGGTGAACACTGAGGATTACCGAAAGGCCCGGGGAGGAGAGATTTTTTGGGGGTGAGGGGGAGGGATTCGCAGGGCGCGCGCAGCTCCTGGCATTGCCGTGTTTGGCATTGTTCATCGTGCCGGCATTCCTGCACTCTACAGACGCGCTTACTTGAGACGTAAAAAAAAAATGTGGGAGATGGGGCCCTTTAAGAACTTCAAATCTCTCAGAATGAGTGTACAATTTTAGGGCATTGAAATGTAACGAAAATATTGCATCTCTGCACACAGAGGAACGACCAGATCCGGTGGTCATCCCGTTGGGACTACATCCTCGAGTCCATGCCGCATTCCGATATTCACTGGTTCAGGTAGGTGCAGCACGGGCAGACGGTGAAGATATTGCCGCATAAATCGACAGGTCTCAGGTTATCCCTGTCTATGCCTTGAATGAACGTCCCCTCGCGTTTGGCTTCAAAACGTGCCAGACGTGTCAACGTGCGAATGCTCACTTGCACGAAATAAATTGCTGAGAAAACCACTAGCAATGTAGAAAAATGTGTCAAGCATATGAAGGCACTCGTTTCCTTGAGGGAGACAGTCAAATTAAATATTACATATCTAATGGCCTAGTCAAATGTATTACATTGTTCAATGGTAAAATAAACATTCCATTCTTAAACGAACTACATAAATGTAATACATCCTTCAATAACGTACTTAATAACGTTAAATTTCGGAAATACACGCTTAAATTCTCTGACGAAGGCTGGTCCCCGGCCGCCACGTTGGCAATAAAGCATCGATTATCGTCTGTTCGTCCTCTTTACTTGAGCACCTATATTTAGACCGAATAGCTATGGCTTTCTTGTACGTCAAAGAAGTAACTGGAGAAAGGAGGCAAATGTGTAGTGTTGAATGAACATTGTTTATTGTTTCTTATACCAGCATCTTGAACAGCGTGGTGATCGTGCTATTCCTCACCGGCATGGTGGGCATGATCCTGGTGCGCACCTTGCACAGGGACATCGCGCGCTACAACGAACGCGTCTCAGGGGTGAGTCCTGTGATTGTTTTCTTTTATTCTTCTATCTCTCTTTCTCTACCTCATCCTCTTCATCTTCTGCGAAAACTGTAGTTTTGGGCTAGTTGAATTTACTGTACTGGAATATTTACCCCAAGTTCACGATTCGGAGTGACTCGAAGAAAAGATAAAGTGCTCGTAATGCTTGGAATCGCAGCTGGAGTGCCCATGACACATTCGGTTGGTCGCTATCACGCTTTCATTCGCATTGCGACGATGCGGAATCCGTTCGTTGTTGGAGCCTCAATAAGCACGTACGAGCTGAATGTTCAGCCAGTCGCCACAGCAAGCCAAGACTGGAAAAGGATACATATCAGTGCACCTTTCGCTGAAAACAGGCTGACTGACGTCACGCCCAATACAGATGCTGCCGACCGGAACTCTTCAGATTTCGGTCACGCGGCGATGTTAAGTACAGAACCATAGAAGAACGCAATGCCTTAATTACATGTCCTAATTACATGTTTCACATTAAAAAGTAAAAGGAAACAAAACGATTAGGTGCTTTACACAAAGACCTGCCTTAGTTTGGTCCCTGGCTTTCCTGAGGAAAGGACCAGAAGTAACAGCTTTTGGAATGTAACAATTCAATGACATTAGTGGCTATTATAGCAAAAGCCTGAGAAAAAGCAACCCTTGCTCTTTAAACATCGACATGATGGAATAGTTCGGGCTGAGTAAAGGTATCCGGCGCACTCAGCGCCCTCAGGAGATTAGGGGATGCGGCCGCTACTCCACCTCCATGCGCACGCCTAAGGGTAGATTCGTCTGAATGTGATGCGTGTTGCCACAGCTCACCGGAGCGCTAAAGAAAAAAAAAAGGCCGGATGTACTATTGCAGAAGTATTTTCCGCCGTCTCTTGAAGTGGCATTGATTTCACATATACAGAATGTCCCAGCTAACTCCAGCCAAAGAGGTCTGCAAATTTTAATTCAAATATATAGAACTGCCTTGCTCGAAAACAAACTTTGAGTTAGCGGGAAATCGCTGTGCAAGATTGTGTTACCTCGGGAAAGGGCAGGGCCGATGACCGATCCTCGTGTAGGGCTTAACAAGCCCATAATGAGAAAGTTTGAGTCAATTCTTTGTTCTTTTTGTTCGAGCTTGTGCAACCTTAGCTAGGACACTAGCATATATGCTGGCGCATGACCCGATGCATGCCCAAAATTCTACGTTCTAGAAATTTTTATCAGGCGCGTAAGCATTTGCAGGTCTGGGTTCAAAGCCCAACCCTGAAAGAAAACTTGCTTAGTTTATTTATTTATTATAAGTAGAACCGTCATTCATGACGTCATACCAAAGCCGTGCAATTTGAGTGAGAGGCAAAGTTCTACTGCGTGGCTTTGTCAGTGTCAGTGGTTGGCTCTATCCTAAAGAGTTGCCAGTTCCGCTTATTACACGCGGATTTAAGCTTCTGTTTTTCTTTTTCGTTGAGTCGATTCTAGAATTTTCTTGTCGCTTGTCACATTTCTTGGTTTTACTTCGAACTTGTTTGCGTTTTCTTGCGAACATACTTGTTTTATTGCTCATCACGTTCACCAATAGCGTGTTTGTCGATAAGATTTATTAGATGAGTATATAAGTCAAATATACGCGAAAGGAATCAAGATGGGACGTTAATTCGGCACTGACAAACGTGTGCATTCGACCAAATAGAGACTATACACAGAAGACAATGTTAAAAAGTAAATATGCGCTTTTGTTCATAGTTGCGCATGCGTTTGCTATACGGGGTAATAAAAATGATTTTTCAATTCAAACTCTGCTTCGTATTTCAGTGATATGTTTATTATAAATAGAGGAAGTTCAAAAATGGGCAAATATATATAATACCACTTGTCTTGGGGCTTCTTTTATCACGATTATTCGCTTGTTAGCTTAGTGGAACCTAGCAATTATGTCCGATCCACTGACGTGTGCGGTAGGGCAGTATTCTGCGGATAGTTTTCGTCCATGCTATTGTGTTCGAAATTCCGTTCATGCTATTGTGTTCGAAAAGAGACAAATCGATTGAGAATAGCATGTCGAAAAGCTGTGGCATGGTCAAGATCACGGCGATGCATGCGGAATGACATTAGATATTGACGTCATTGTAGCCACAGTAGCAGCGCACTTTATTCGCAAACAAATTTTCTTGGCAATGAAGGAAAGGCTACGTAGCCAAAGCGGGCGTGTGCAACCGCTGAAGAATACAGTACCGCGATTGCGTTCCTTTTTTTCCGCGTGAAAATCATGCACACCACAGTGCTTGATTTTATACTGTATGATGCTTACAAAGAGATGCAGCACGAGCCAAGGACTTACTTATAATGGTTTTACCTTATATGCAACGTGATTTCATGTTTTTGCCTCTGTTAAAACGTGACACATTTTACGGGTCCTTGAAAGTCAAAATAGCGTCTTCGTGTTTAGGTTAGCGCTTACCGCCCTTCAGATATTCCGACGACTCGCAAAAGGAGCTTGCGACAATTTTCACTGACAAATGACTGTTTAAGCAGATGAATCAATTGGCAGGCAATGTTATATTCGAACATGGCCGTCGTTCGAAGGACGAGTGTAACTGGACTTTTTCGCGTAGGAGTACTTATGCGGTAGCTCCGCCCCGCTTTTCCTTCATTTCCAAGAAAAGTTGTCCGCGAGTACAGCAGACATGAGAACGGCTGCTACGGTAGCGTCATGTGCATGCAGTGTTTCGATAACCTTTTGGTCCCTGGCGTACAGGAGGACGCCCAGGAGGAGTACGGCTGGAAGCTGGTGCACGGGGACGTGTTTAGGACGCCAGAAAAGAGCCTGCTTCTCTCGGTGTTCGTGGGCAGTGGCGTCCAGATCTTCTTCATGACCTTCATTACCCTGCGTAAGTCACTCACTCACACTCACTCACCCTCACTCACTCTCTCGCTTACACATTCACTCGCTCACATACTCACTCGTTCACTCACACAATCAATCAATCAATCAATCAATCAATCAATCAATCAATCAATCAATCAATCAATCAATCAATCAATCAATCAATCAATCAATCAATCAATGGGTAAGCTGTGTAAACAGAATTAAATCGCAGTACGCATTTGAAGGTGATCATTTCCGAGAAGAGGCCCAAGTGTAGGAATTCTGGGAGAACAAACTATCAGGATTAGAAAATGAAAGAGGTCCATTCGGAAGAAAAAAATAACAGGCGTAAAATATATAGTACACATCACTCAAAAGGTCTTGGAAAGGGTACCAATATAAACAAATAATTATTGATGATAAACCTAGTAACTGAAACGATGGCAGCGGATACGTTTTCAGAAGGCATTTGAAACGGCTCAGTGGCAATAGTGTTGAAACAAATTTGTATAGATTCTTCCAAGTTCAGTTGCTCAGAAACAGGTATTTTCTTCCTCCTATTTTGTAGTGACTTCGGTTGAGGAAATACGCTTCGGTGAAAGAGTGGTTACGGTGCTAAGCTGCTGACTCAAAGGTGGCGGTTTCGATCCCGGCCTACATTTCGGTGGAGGTGTAATGGTACAGAGGCTCGCATGCTGTGCTGAGTCAGTGCACGTTAAGAACCCCAGATGGTCGTAATTTCCAGAGCTCTCCATTTTGTGGCCTCTCTCATAGTCATATCATGGCTCTGAGACGTAAAACCCAAATATCCTTCTTATTTGGTTGGAGAAAAAAGTTATTACCCAAAGTACACCTCGTTGGATTTGCATAAGTGAATGACAATTACGAAAAAAAACATTAATGGAAACACCTCATGGTGGATGAGCATTTCAGCAGGCCCATCAGAGCAACCTTATGTCGTAAAATACAGAAAAAAAAGACATGGTCAAACTGAGGAAAATAAACTTAAAAGTTGTAACAAAGGGTGTATCCGTCATCATGTTCAATGTCCGTTTGCGAATACTAACCATACGAGTATGAAGTACTTCCAAAAGACATATTACAGTAATAAATGCGCTTCTAAGAACGTGCGTGGTAAAGTAAGGCGGCAATGTTTAAAGCAGGACTACTCTAGGAGTCTTGTGCCGAAGCCGACTTTTGCAGCAGTGTAAAATGTCAATGTCAACTTTTAGATTGGGCCTACAATCACTCACATAGGTATCACATAACTGACTTGTTCCATGTCAACTTTGATTTAATGCATTTCTAGATTATGTGGCGTAGATAAACACCAGGTATACATGTGCGCTCAAGCGATGGCATGCATATGAAGATTTTCATATGACCATAATTCGCGGAGCGCCACTTATCGAGAGCAACCGAAACACGGACGCAGGCCAAACTGGGCGCTCGTGTACCACGGGAGAGTGCAACTGTAATGCGGTTTAGCAATTAAATTGAGTAAGTTTGCAATGTTGGGTTGTTGTTATGGAATCTTCGAACATGCTTTTATATTGCACCGCGTAAGGGACTGAATCAAGGTGGGCACTTGAACATATGCAGTAGGCCCGTTTGTTTGTGTGTGTGCGGGGGGGGGGGAGGCGATCATTACTCTGTGGAATTCCGAATCGGGTGCGCGATAGGCAGCAGCTCACCTGCAATTCACGCCACTATTCACCTGGAAAGTGTGCTTACAGCTTCAGCCGGCATTTGCCAGTATCGATGACTAAGCGAAAATGGTCCATCAGAACATTTTTTTAACAGTACATACATCACCGTATGCGTGCATAGCTCGCTTTCAACAAATGCAATTGTCACCGACCCTCAAGCGATGATAGGACGGTTCTCTGTCAATTTATCTGCTTTGGCAGCACAGGTCTGACTAGTATGTGCACCAATAGCCTCAACCTTCTCTAATGGTGTCTTTAAACCTTGCGCAGTGTTCGCCTGTTTTGGCTTCCTGTCACCGGCAAACCGTGGAGCCCTGATGACGTGTGCTATGGTGAGTATTTTTCCTTCCATGGAGACAATGAAAAACACCAAGGAATCAACGAGCTGTATTAAAAGCTTCGCTTGTCCTCTATCGGACAAACTACACTGAGAAAGCATAATTCTTAAGCAAAAATTGACGCAAATAAAAACAGTGGAATAAGAACACCTCGAACTTCCCGCGTCAACTGGCAATGGCGTCAAATTTTTAGGCGGTTTCTTTTCACAGAAAGAGATGAAATGCAATATGTTTGCAATCGAGCTGACCATCGAACTTTCAGAAGCTACTGCACCGGAGCGGCCTAATTGGGATCTGGCTATGACGTCATATTGACGTACCGGCCAGAGTAGTGAAATTGAAAAGCAGGGGGAAAAGGTATAACTTGATGATCATGTTCTTTTATTCAATAAAGCAGCCCGTTTCGACAAAAGGTAGTTTTCGAAAGCATTGTTTTGTTTCAATTTAGCGTTGAGCAATAACGCCGGAAAAGGAACAGCAAAACGAGCCAGCGTGCAGGGTTTACACTCGCTAGATTTTTTTCAACTACATTATGCCGCAGGCGAGTAGCTTACCTCTCGCAGCGTCTCATGGTAAAGAAAACACGCTTGTTTCAACTGCCCAGGATAGCAACGATTGTTCGCACATGAACCAGTTCTGTCGCACATGAACCGCACATGAAGCTTCGTTCTGTCGGCTCTGTTCAACTCTGCGTGAGCTGCAGCCGCTTTATAGCAAGACTAAGTTCAGCAAGTGTTCAACAGTTCCATTTCACTACCTTGACTTTTTTAGACTCACCACCTGAAACCGATTGATTGATATGTGGGGTTTAACGTCCCAAAACCACTATATGATTATGAGAGACGCCGTAGTTGAGGGCTCCGGAAATTTAGACCACCTGGGGTTCCACCTGAAACCGGCTCACGTTGTTCGGAACGATCCATTCTTGATCCGTAACAAATGCCGAAACACAGCAACGAACAAAGCCAAAGTGCTTTCGAAACCACGAGCACGACGCAAATATATGTGCTACCCATCGTTTTAATGGTGGCTGAGTGATCGCAACACCAGAGTTTTCTCGAGTAAATATTGTAAGAAACCCTATGGTATGACGTCATACAATCGCCTTGAAGTGTCATGTCACGTATGACGAGATACGTGACGTTTATGCTCGAGTTACGTCACACTCCCGCATGCGCCGGGGACCAGGGAGCTCCCCTACCAGGGCTTAGAAAACAAGCTTAGTCGCAGCGCAGCGTTGAGCGGTAAAGCGATCCGGTCTCCTGTTACCGCTAGTTCACTCTATGTTATGGTGCTTTCGTCGTCGCTTGTAATGATTCGTTCGGAGGCAGCTTTGAACGCTCTGTCTTCAAGCATATAAGCACATCGTTTTGATGCGTTCGCATTGCTCCGTTCCTCGCAGGTGTTGTTCGTGTGCCTCGGTACTCCGGCAGGATACGTATCGGCGGTTTTGTACAAAAGTGAGTACAAGTTTGATATGCGCGGCGAGAACGTTCTATAGACTTTTTTGCTGTTTACGAACAGAGGTGCTGGACGGCTTCCGATTTTGTGTAGAAGCGCTCCTAGGAGCATTGGCATACAACGAGTGCTTTAGCGAGTATAGCCCACTCATTTTTAACACTTTCCTCCCCTTTGTCTGCCCAAATTATTTAAATACATTGACTTCTAAGCTACACGCAACATTATAAGAGCTAGTCGTTAACTTTAAGCGCCTTTATTTTACCAGAAAGTGGAAAAGGAGTTTTTTTCTTACCCTAGCACAACAACAACAAAAAACAAGTTTTCTGCTTCAGTGTTTGAGAGTGATAATTGAAGTAAACGGAAGTTTCTTGGGAAGCAACACGTGCTTCTGCTATTGCTATATGTTGACACCGACGGAAAAGGTCTATAGAAAATTGTGCCATGCAGATTCGCGCTCATCACCACTGATTTTGTTTGGCACAGCTTTTGGCCAGTTCAGATGGAGGCTGAACATGCTAATGACGGCGCTCGTGTGTCCCGGCGTCGTGTTCAGCGTCTTCTTCGTGCTGAACCTGCTGCTTTGGTCGAAGGAGAGCTCGGCTGCCATCCCGTTCACCACCCTGATTGCGTTGCTCGCGCTCTGGTTTGGCATCTCGCTGCCCCTGTGCTTCGTGGGTGGCTACTTTGGCTTCAAGCGAAAGGTGAACATTGGTCAAATGGCAGAACTTTACTTGGATAATTTTATAGAAGTTGTATTGAGAACGTTGGCGAAAAAGACAAAGAAGTGCCCGAGAAAGCGCCAGCTAGCAACCAGATGTTACTTGCTCTATAAGGCGCAACGCTCATTGTGAAAAACAAAAGAAGGAAATAGTGACTGAATACAAAAAGCATTGTAAAAACAGAAAGCTGTAGAGATACATGACTAACACATGACTTGGTAATGAGAAAAAGGCCGCATGGACGATATGACCTTGCTGTGAGATGGTTAGTGCTCGAGTTATTCAGGAACCTGAGGATAGCTCGGATACGTAACTGGTTTCAGTTTCGTATCCGTTTTAGCAACTTGTACGTTTACAAATGTCAAAGGCCCTATTTCGCTTGGTCATCACGCCTCAAAGGTATTGTTGCTTCGAAGCAGCAGACTTCTGCCTAGAAATATGAGTGCACTAAGGTCGAAAAGGTAATCAGACGATTGCACGAATTATTCGCGAATCCAACTGAGCGCTCGCCACTTAGCAGCCGTGCCTGGAAACGGCGCTAACAAAGCCAACCTTGAAAGGAGACATGTTACTGCGTTGAGCGCGTTGAGAAGTGATCGTGTATTCCTTTGTCTTCTCTATTCCGTACGCTCGAACCCCAAAAAGAAGAAAGTATGTCCAGAGACCATTCCAGTATGCCTCAATGCATGACATGGCGGTGGAAAGATGGCAACGTATCGTTTTATTACTTGCCGTTGGATGCGGACGACACACGACGGCGAAGGGCACAAATCAGAAACTTTAGCATTTGAAAAAAGCGACGGAGGCTACGGTAGTTTGTTATAATCAATTCGCTCGTGACGACTTAATTCTACTCGGTGAGTGCACTATTATTCAGCTAGTGTACACTTTTAACAATCATTCGGGCTTTTTTAAGTATAGTTTCATTTATATAACGAATCGCTTTAGGAAATTCGTTGCGTTACTAGTGGGGCTGCATTTTTCGCATACGCTTGTTTTCGGTGCAAGTAAGTCGTAGTGCTACCGGCTCTCAAATTAAGCTGATGTAGTGCTTCCCCCGAACATTTTTCATTTCGCATGTGCGTATATATTACATGCACACGAAAGCGCGCGGTATGCATGGTCGCGCGTGTGTAGCTCGCGTAAATCTATGTTCTTGCGTATATACATCATGTCTGTGCATTCGTAACACAGACATAAGCACAGCCATCTCTGTTTTTTCCACTAGTGTTGCTAGAAGACTGAGCGTTTTATGGAGTTGCGAATACACAGCAACGCGGCTTATCGCTTGCTGTCTTTTTGTGTTTCTTGAAATGATAAATATAATTCAATAATTTCAGTATTTAATTCATTTGGCCTTCATGGTGTGCTCCTGCTTGATTGACCCTCACAGGCGATCGAGTATCCAGTGAGGACAAACCAGATACCAAGGCAAATCCCGGCTTACACCATGTACACAGACCCCTTCCCGGCAATTTGCATGGGCGGCGTGCTGCCCTTCGGATGCATCTTCATACAGCTCTTCTTCATCCTCAACTCTATCTGGTAAGAACCTTAACGCGTGCGATTCGCCATGTTGTGGACACAACTCCGCCATATTTTGGCCGTGCGAGATATTTCTATTTTTTTTGCTGTGCAAGGATGCATTTTGTCACACATGAGAACTTCGGTTTTTAAGGGAGCTTATAGTACAACAAAATATTATTGATGACGAACTGAATATTAGTGGGTAGGATATGCCAAATAAACAATATTCACAAAGCTGCAAGGATGGCATTTGTATAACCTTACATTAGCGGCATTTAGATACCTACCGAGCAGACGACGTATGATCTGCGCATAAGAGGCCATGACACAGATCCGGGGATGTGGCCTTTGGAATTTAAAACTATGTTACAGGTGGCCACGGATGTAAGATTTATAACAAAAGAAATTACTTGTGAAACCTGCAAGACTGCTTTTCATAAAAAATTGTAGGTTCAGCCGTCGTGACAACTGTGTCCAGTGCAGGTGCACTTGGCCTAGAATTCGTCTTTTGTCTAAGTTTGGATGGCTTTGCGAATTTCAGATATTAGCCTCTAGTTGAACTTCGAAACGCTGACGTACAATGACTAGTACTTCCACTGGTTCACTGCAGTCATAGGAGCTGCAGGATATCTCAGTGAGTGAGATAGCTGCGGTGAACGAGTTCTTTCAGGCCAAAAGTGGGGAGTAGGGATGCCCCTGAAAAAACTAGCTGAGAGTCAGCTTTGCAGCAGTACAGGATACTATATAGGGGATGGTACTGAGACAGCTACACCCTCCTCCTCCCACCGTCTACCCCGCCACTCGGGCACCGTACCTGCAGTTGATTTAGGGCCACATGTGATACCGATGAAATATCTTAACCCCTTATCTGTGTCGTGCTTTTCCAGGTCCAACCAGATGTACTACATGTTCGGGCTTCTCTTCCTGGTCTTTATCATCCTCATCATCACATGTTCCGAGACCACGGTGTTGCTCTGCTACTTCCACCTCTGCAGTGAGGTAACAGGGGGGGGGGGGCAGTTTTGAAAGATAACGTCATCTTCTGGTCATTGTTGCATAAATGCTAACGTGAGAGGGCCCTGCATGAAGGGGTAATTTCTCCGCTGCTTGTCTAGCACTATTCAAACGTTTAGGTTGAGAAGAGATGGGAAAGATGATTAACGGATAGTGCCTTCCCCACGCGTGGTTCATGGACATCATTTTATTCACCAAAAATGACGGGAAATCAGACAAAATGATAGTGGAACGAAACATAGAAAGCTTCAAAGCAGGGTTGACGATGAATACGGAGAAACGAAGACAATGCTAGGTGTCCTCGTGAAAGAACTAGAATAAGTGACATATTGCCGAGAATAAGTGATATTTAACCCTCACATCAGTAAAACAGTACCTCTAACATAGCCATACAGAAGAGGAGCGTACAAGAAGAATAAAGATGGGTTCATATGGCATGCATGCACACCTAACCTCTAAACGGAAGCTTATCACTATACCACTAATGCAGAAAGTGTGAAACCATTGTATTTTCGGTACTGGCACATTGGGTAGAAATCTAAGAATAAAGAGAAAACATGTAGAGAAGATAATGACCACACATGGTCTCAATGAAATGAAAAATGACAGGCCTAACACTACGAGACGGGAAGGCAGCAGAATGGATCATAGAACAAACAATAGTAGCCAATATGCTATAACAGGTATTGAAGAAGGCAAACGAACTTGGGCAGGTCATGTCGTGAGGACATGTAACAGATGGTAAAATAGAACGTCGGAACCTAAATATAAGAAGCGCATCCAAAAGGACGAGAAAGTGTTAGCTGGAGTGACGAAACAGAAATTCGGAGGCATAAAATGGAATCATTTAGCACAAGATATGATGGGTTGGAGATCAGGGGCATGGCCAAGGAAGGAGGGAGTTGGGGTAGAAATTTTTTCGAAATTTATCGATTTCGCTTGCTTATATATGCACACATACAAACGCACGCACGAAAATACATAAAGTATACTTGAGCCTCCGCCCACCCCCTTCCTCTGAAAAAGATTTCTGGCTTGGTTGGCGATCGTTGGGAGAGGCCTTTTGGCGGCGGGCCTAAGACAGGCTGATTATAATGAGACTGC